>VSMD01108104.1:0-15541 GCA_008750895.1 Mirza zaza | reverse complement strand
TTTTTTTACAGGGTATTTTTCCAATTTTTATTAGTACTTTGGAAGCACATGTCTTTTTTGTTGGGGAGAGGGGTAGGGTTTGACCTACTTGAACTTCTGCTATTTTTCTCTTTTGGTTTATCAGTCTGTATGATCCTACTTTTTGTCTTCCAGAAGTTATCAGCATCATGGCCTTCTGATGCTATCTGTACCATTTTTTTAAGGATTTATTTCTCTATATTTAACTTACTGAGTTTTCAGAGAATCGGAAAAGGATAGAGCTGTTTCTCCACATAAACACAATCTAGTGTTGAAAGTCCATTGGCCATTTTCATGGCTTTTGGGAGGAAACTTCTCTGAAGGGAAAATTCATTGAGGCAAAGTGGTGGTGTCTTTTACCCAGACTGGTGGATATCTGGGGATATGAATGTCTGCTGTAGTGTCTTCTTCAGGTTGGGGGCTTCCAGGAGAAAATGGTCTACCACATTTGGGGTGACTGAGATGTGGTCATGCATTCTACTTTTCCTATCTGCAAAACAGGGCTACTAATAATAGTGTATCAAACAATAACCAGTTAGAAGTCACAATGTAAAAAGAGAACCATTTTCAAGAGCAACAAAAAAGGTAAAATATCAGAAATAAACTTACTAAGGAACTCTAAGACCTATATGATAAAAATGTAAAACACTATTGAAGGACACAGAAGAAGTTTGGAACAAATGAAAAAGATGCCTTGTTCTCAGCTGGAGATATATAACACCATAAGGATGTCAGTTTAAGTTAATTTATAAGTTTAATGTGGTAAGAATACTTTTTAAAAAACTAGATAAAAAACTGATCTTGAAATAAATTGATATTGGCTAAATAATTTAACCAGGAAACCTTTTAGGAAAAAAGAAAAGTAGTGGATAGAGGACTTGTGCAACCAAATATTTTAGTGTGCAGTCTCAGTAATTAAGACCTTGTGGTTCTGGGACATGAAGAGAAGTCATAATGGGGTAAAATGGAAAGCCTAGAAATATACACACATCCATTGGAACATTTAGATATGATAAAGATGGATTCTCAAAAACCAGTGGAGACAATACATACTGTTCAATAAATATTTTTTGGGAAACTGAATACTCACATGTGGAAAGAAAGAAATTAGAGTCCTACCTCATACCAAGGATAAATTACAAATCATCAAAAGTTCAGATGTACTAAATGAAACCACAAATACTTTAAAAGAAAACATGAGAGAATTAAAAAACTTTGTTGGATTAGGGAAGGCATTTTGAACTGTGAGTTTAAAAAGTCATAAAAGGCAAAGCCATGAAAGAAAGAGTTGAGAAATTAGACTATATAAGGTGTAGAACATCAGCATTACAAAAAACAAAATAAGCAAGGACAAATGACAACCTGGGAAAAGTACTTAGAGCTCATATTACAGATGAAGAATTAATCTCTTTAATATATAAAGAACTAAAAATAGATAAGAAAAAGGCTAACAATCCAATAGAAAAATGGGCTGATATATAAAAAATTTTTTCACTGTTGGAATTTGTCTTTCAAATATACTTGTACATATATAGAAATGGCATATGTAGAAATATACAAACTATTTTTTCATAATACATTTTTCTTTTTCTTTTCTTTTTTTTTTTTTTTAGAGACATGGTGTTACTTTGTCACCCAGGCTAGAGTGCAGTGGTGTGATCATAGCTCACTATAGCCTTGACCTCCTGAGCTCAAGCAATCCTCCCACTTTAGCCTCCCAAGTAGCTGGGATTATAAATGCACACCACTATGCCTGGCTAATGTTTTTATTCTTGTGGAGATGAGGGTCTTGCTAGTTGCCCAGGCTGCTCTTGAACTCTTACCTTCAAGCAGTCTTCCTGTCTTGGCCTTCCAGAGTGCTGGGATTACAGATGTAATCCACCATGCCTGGCCCTTTTTTGATTTTTGCATGATACAATTATAATACCTGTTAGTATATTAGACATTTTCAGTTGGAATTGACCACAACTCTTTTTCAACTGTCTTCAGCAAACCTCTATTGCACTTTCACCACCAATACAGCTGTCCCCATTAGTGTTAAAAGTTCACTTTCTTTATTTTCTAGGAATTCTGGGAATGTTAGATTTATGTAAGCACTTATCAGTCTATATAAACTAACTAGAACAGAGCTCCTATAGTTTAAGAGGCTTTAATTTAGTAATTGAGAGTCTAATTTATTAATATACTCTGAAGGTAGGAAAATACATTCTACCTTATGATGGCAGATAATGGCTTTTATCAGTTAGTTACAGGCACATAGATACACAGAAGACTTGTAGCTTCAGATTTATAGCATCAGCCATGGATAAAATGAACAGAGAACAATGAATTCCCTACTTAGGACGTATCTCAAAAAGCTGTTCTTTTCTCAGGTGCATCTGAGGCATATTTCTTACACTCACAGACAAAAGTTGACTAACCAAATTCTCTGTTGTCTCTGACAGAGTAGATGCCTGTCTCTGTCAATCATCACCAAATGGTCAGACCATAAAACAGACTTTGAGTCATTGTTGCCACCCCTGGAGAATGACTTATGGACCACAGCTGCCCAAGAACCATGATCAAACTTGTCAAGGAACCAGAAATAAATAAAAACACAGATTTGGAGAATAAAAAGAATAATAAGGTTCTATTGCTGCTTGGAATTTACTTTGGGGACCAAAAAAATATATTTCTGGGATTGAACAGCTGCAGAGTTGTGGTTCTTAGGCAGTGTGCTGCATTTGTCTTCAGAAGGAAATCCAGCTGGACTTCTCTGTGGCACTTCTACATTGTCACGTATAATTTTTCATAAGTTAGGAGTATGAATCTCATGAATAAAGTGCATGTGTATCAAAGATTTAAATAATGTTTTAATGGTTGAAGTGGTGAGATGGTAAGGCTGGTTCCCATAATCTTTCAATTTGAGGAAAGTGTTTTCTCTCCTATTTTTCCTTTTTATTGAATATTTTCAGGTTCAAGTCTCAATAGGTTTTACAGAAAAAACTCTTGTAAAAAATATAGCATTAGCTTCTTTAGGTTTTATGGTTGACAATCCTTATTTAACACTGCAGCTTTTCTGTTAGATATGAAACTATAGTCAAACACCTTAAGGATGAAATTTGTAAGTTTGTTTGTTTGAGTATAAAGCCAAAGCTATTTTATCGTTATAGTAGCTGGAAAATATAAAGATAATGCATTTTTATTTTGTTTTGTTTTTTATTTTATTTCACAATACTATGGGGGTACAAATGCTCTGGGTCACATAAATTGCCTTTGCACTGCCTGAGTGTCCGTAATTTTAAAAGTAGAACAAGAGTCAAATAGATAACGTTTTTATGGAGTTGATTCATTGTTACATGGCACAAAATATATATAAACATAATCTTATTCCTGTTTAACTATATAATATTTGCCAGTAAACTTTTACACTTTTATTGGGGTATAACTTGCATATAATAAAGTCCAAAAATCATAAGTGTACATTTTGATAAATTTATACATAGTATACACATGTGTAATCATAACCCAGTCAAGATATAAATTATTTCTAGTGCATCACAAGACCCTTGTTCCTCCTATCAGTACCTCTTCCAAAGGTATCCATTATTCTGACTTCTGTCACAACAGATTAGTTTTGCCTATTACTGAACTTCATGTAAATAGAATTATATAGCATATACTCTTATGTTTGGCTTTTGTTGCTGGACATTTATGAGATTGAAACAGTTGTTGCAAGTAGCAGCAATAATTTTTTACTTCTGTGAAGTATTTTATGGTATGAAAAATAGTAAAAATTGGCCGGGCGCGGTGGCTCATGCCTGTAATCATAGCACTCTGGGAGGCTGAGGTGGGCGGATTGCTCGAGGTCAGGAGTTCGAGACCAGCCTGAGCAAGAATGAGACCCTGTCTCTACTATAAATAGAAAGAAATTAATTGGCCAACTAATGTATATAAAATTAGCTGGGCATGGTGGCGCATGCCTGTAGTCCCAGCTACTCAGGAGGCTGAGACAGTAGGATTGCTTGAGCCCAGGAGTTTGAGGTTGCTGTGAGCAAGGCTGATGCCAGGGCACTCACTCTACAAAGTGAGACTCTGTCTCAAAAAAAAAAAAAAATAGTAAAAATTCATTTTTCATGAGTATTATTTTGCCTTAATAAACAATTGTATATACTAGTGATATAAATACACTTTTTTGCATATCGACCCTATAAAATGCTAAATTAGCTTGTAAATTCTAAATTGTAGAGATTGTCTGTTATGCATCATGTCATCTTCAGATAATGAGAATTTTATTTTTCCTTTCTAATTTTTTTATCTTTTATTTTTTTCTTCCTTTTTTTTGTAAATTTAGTAAGACCTCAAATATAGTGTTGAGTAGAAGACATCCTTGTCTTGTTCATGATCTCAGTGGAATAGCATTCAGTATTTCATCATTAAGTATAATGTTAGCTGTATGTATGTTTTTTCATAACCTTCATTAAAACACTTTTAAAAATCTATAAGTAGGTATTAATTCTTACCTATGGAAATGACATTTTTTCCCCTTTAATAGTGTATGGTGAATTATAAGGATTTATTTTGGTTTTTTTTTAGAGACAAGGTCTTGCTCTATTGCCCAGACTGGAGTGCAGTGGTTCAGTCATAGCTCACTGCAACCTCCAAACTCCCAGGCTGAAGTGATCCTCCTGGCTCAGCCTGCTGAGTAGCTAGGACTACAGGTGTGTGCCACTGTGCCTGGCTAATTTCTCTTATTTTTTCTAGAGACAAGGTCTTGCTATGTTGCTCAATCTAGTCTTGAACTCCTGGCCTCAAGTGATCCTCCCACCTTGGGTTTCCTAAAGTGCTGGGATTACAGGTGTGAGCCACCATGTGCAGCTGGGATTGATTTTAAAATGTTAAACCAATTTGCATTTTGAAGTAGGGCTCACATGGTCACTGTATATCCTTTTTGTATACTGATGAGTTTGATTTGCTAATATTTTGTTTAGGAGTTTTATAGCTATGTTTATGTTATAAATTTGTAGCTTTATATTATGTTTTATGTTATTTTATTGGCCTTAATTTTCTTTTCTAGTAATGTCTTTATCAGCTTTTGTTATAAAGACTGACTTAGTCTCATGGACAAAGGTTGGAAAATGTTACTTTTATTTTTATACCCTGGAAGAATATATGTACAATTTGTAATTACTTATTCCTTGAATGTTTAAAAGAATTCACCAATGAATCCATTTGGACTTGGAGTTTTCTTACAGATTTAATTTCATTAATAGCTGTAGGACTATCTTTTGGTTTCTTGTTTTAGTTTTGATGATTTATGTTCTTCATGGAATTTATTCATTTAAACTAAATTTGTAGCTACATTGGAATAAAATTATTCTTAATCTCATCAGAATCTTTTAATGTACATAGGTTTTCTAGTTCTCTTTTCATTCTCTGTGTTGTGAATTCTCCATTTTTTTCTTGCTCTTGGGATTGTTCATTTTATCAGTCTTTCAAAAATCAACTTTTGGCTTTGTTAATTTTCTCTATTATATATTTGCTTTCTATTTCATTGATTTGTTCTTTATTTTTTATTTTTTTTATTTCGGCATATTATGGGGTACAGATTTTAAGGTTTCAATAAATGCCCTTTCCCCCCTCCCCTCCACAAGTCTGAGTCTCCAGCATGACCATCCCCCAGACGGTGCACATCTCACTCATTATATGTGTATATACCCACCCCCCGCCCCCTTGCCCAATACCCTATTACTGTAGTACCTATGTGTCCACTCAGGTGCTGCTCATTTAATACCAGTTTGATGGTGAGTATATGTGGTGCTTGTTTTTCCATTTGATTTGTTCTTTAAAAAAAATTTTTTTTTTTACTCTTTCTTTGGAACCCCCCCTCCCCTCCTCTCCCCTCTTCTCACTGCAACCTCAAATTTCTGGGCTCATGCAACCCTCCTGCCTCAGCCTCCTGAGTAGGACTACAGGCATGTACCATCATACCCAGCTAGTTTTTCTATTTTTCATAGAGACAGGGTCTCCCTTTGTTGCTCAGGCTGGTCTCTAACTGGCCTCAAATGATCTTCCCACCTCGGCCTCCCAAAGTGCTGGGATTACAGGCATGAGTCAGTGTATCTGGCTGCTCTTTTTTTTCTAGCTTCCTATGATGGAATCTTAGAACATTGATTTTCAACTTCTCATTTCCAATAGTAAGCATTTATAGATATTTATGAGTTTTGCTTTAGTTGTATTTCACATGTTTTCATTTGTTGTATTTTCATTATCATTCAGATAAAAATATTTTAAAATTTCCAATGTGGTTTTTTGTATTTGATTTATGAGTTATCCAGAATTACATTTCTTACTTTCCAGACATTTGGAGGAATTTCTAGTTATCTTTCTGCAATTGCTTTTTAGTGTGATTATGTGATATTCACAAAACACATGATTCATGATTTAAATTTTTTGTATTTGTTGAGACTTGCTTCATCTTCTAGCATTTAGTCCTTGGTGAATGTTTCATATGCACTTGAAAAGAATATAAAAGAGAAAAGAATTGTATACTTGTTGTGTTTGGTGTCCTATATTAGTTCAGAGTGGAAAATTGGATTCTTCAAATCTATATACTTACGATTTTTTGGTCTGCTTATTCTATCAGTTACTAAGAAATGCTTGTTAAAATTATCAACTGTGATTGTGGATTTATCTATTACAATTATTTTTTTTTAGATTTTGCAGGTTTATTTTGAAGCTGTGTTATTTGCTGCTTACAAATTTTATTTACAGTTTGTTGCATATTGTATCAACCTGTTATTAATAATTTGACACTTTTATATCATTATGAAATCTCCCCCTTTGTCTCTAGTAATACCTTTTGCCTAAGGTCTACTTTGATGTTAATATAGGTATAGTAGTCTTCTTTAGCTAGTATTTATATGGTATCACTTTTTTTAACCCTTCTGTTTTCCTCTTTTTGATGTCCTTATATATCAGGTATGTCTCTTAGAGTGTGTTGTTTTTTTTTGTTTTTTTGGTTTTCTTTTCTGCTGAGTCAATGTCTCACTTTGTTGCTAGGGGCTGCAATGCCATGGGGTCAGTCTAGCTCACAGTAACTTCAAACTCCTGGGCTCGAGATCCTCCTGCCTCAGCCTTTCTAGTAGCGGGGACTACAGGTGAGCACCACCACGCCCAGCCAATTTTTCTATTAATATTTTTGGTAATTCCCAGCTATTTTTTCTATTTTTAGTAGAGATGGGGTCTTGCTCTTGCTAAGGCTGGTCTTGAACTCCTGACCTCAAGGGATTCTCCTACCTCAGCCTCCCAGAGTACTAGGATTACAGGTGTGAGCCACTATGCCTGGCCTAGAGTTGATATTTTCTACTAAACTATCTTCCAGTTTACTAATCCTCTCTTTAACTATGTCTGTTGTTCTGTAAAATCCATTTAGTAAGTTCTTAATTTCAGATATTACATTTTTTGGTTTTAGACTGAACATTTGATTGTTCTTTGTAGATCCCAATTCTCTGTTGGAGTTATTCATTTTTCCATTGCTTTTTAATTTTCATTTCATTGAACATATTAAGTATAAAGGTATTTAGCAACTTTGATAAAAATTTAACTGAATTCTTCTCACCAGCTTGTATATCTTTCCTTTCCCCATGCTTTGCTCCAGACAAGTAATTGCTATGATCCATCTCATACTGGAGAAGCTTGTATTTCCTTATAGTTCAGGCTAGTTGGTTGCCCTGAGACCTCAGGTTTTGGTTGTGTCCTAGAAAAGTTATAATTTTGTGGATTATTTGACTTTTCTTCTTGTTAGGCTAGGAGTAGTTCTCTGTACAGGTTTCTCCATTATAAGCAGAAACCACAGATGCATCTTAGCCATTTTAAAGTCTCTGATAATTCTAATATGTGAATTACATGTGAGTTTCTCTGTTTTAACTTTTTTCCTCAAATTTTTTCATTTCTTTCTGGCTTTATTTTTTAAAGCATTCCTCATACTATTTATTGGATGCCAGATAATGTGGATAAAAATTTTGCAGAGTGTGGAGAATTCTTTTTTTCTCCAAAGAGAGTTAATTTTTTTCCCAGCATTTCTGATCTTGTCAAGGTTTAGCATTAGACTTTATTAGAGTTTGTCTATTGCTATTTCAAGGCATGGCATTTTTGGAGTCTTAGTTAAGAGCTCAAGGGGTGTTTCCTGCACTTCTCTGTCTTGGCAGTGCAACCTCTGTCTCCTCAACCCTGCTGGGCTGCTGAAATATCTACTTGGCTCAGTTGGTTTATTTTGGGATCCTTGGCATCTTATCCTACAGATTTATAATATTAGAAATCAGCTAATGATTTGAGGGGAATTTTCATGTACATTTCTGGGCTCTTTCTCTCCAGGTTTTTTTGAGGGTGATTTCACCCCTGGAAGCCCATATGATTTGGTGAACTTGAGCTCCAACTTCTGCCTTCTCAGCCCACTTATAGTATGATGCTTGGGCTCCATTTCTCTTCATTGATTTGGAACATTTGCTTATACAAAAAGAATGATTAAATGTAGAATTTGCTTCTCTCAAAGTTTGTAGCCTTGAAGCCTCACCTGTATTGGTTGCTTTTCCATGCCTTCAGATAAGCAGTTTTAAATGTTTTATTCAGCATTCATAGATGTTCTCATCAAGGGTGTTTGTTTGATGCACTCTGCTCCATTGATTCTAACCAGAATTACCGTATCTCTTCTTTGTTCTGGAATTTCACTAATGTTTAGCACAGTTCTGTAAGTATTGATGTAGGCTACATGATAGCTGTTCTAAATCTTTCCAGGTTCAAATTGTGTTGAGCAGATAAAATCATTTGTTTTGATATGATAATTACTATGGATTATAAAGGTTAACTAGTTATAGACCTTACTTTTATCTCCTGGAGTAAAAGCAAGTATTTGGTAGCTTAGGAAAGATCCCTGAAAGCCAGAGTAGAAGTGAAGGATCAATGCTAGCCACCTGAGCCTTTTAACTAAACTTCAAATATGACACATAAGTTTTCTGTTCTTTGAATTATGTTCATTGGAAAGCTTTCACAGAAATAGAAATTCTTATCAGAATCTCTCTTATTTTGATCTCTAGGAAGATGAAGTCCTCAGTACATTCTGAAGAAGATGATTTTGTTCCAGAACTACATAGAAATGTTCATCCTCGAGAACGGCCTGATTGGGAAGAAACACTTAGTGCAATGGTAAATCAGCTTTATACATATTATATATGTATATATTTATATTGTACTTAAATAAGGAAAAAGAACTGAGGAAGTGTTACAGAAAAAAGTACAATTTTTTTGTTGCTTAATTTATTTATTCAGGAAATATTAATTGAGCAAATACTTTTTTCCAGGCACTGTTCTGGACTCTGTGGGCAGAGTAATAGGGTTACAGAGTGGTAGGATACAGTGTGAAAGGATAGTTGCTAGTTATGTAGGGTGGTCACAGATGGCCTCTGCAGGAAGGGGAGGTTTGATTAGAAACCTGAAGGATGTGAGGGAGTGAGTGATGTGTTTATTTGGGAACACATCATTTTAGGCAGTGGAATAACAAGTTAAAAATGTGTGGTATAGGATTAAAAAGCAAGTTGGAAGAAGCATGAATAGGATAGTGTGGCTGAAATTGAACGAGCCAGGGGAAGAATAGAGGAGATCAGGTCAGAAGAGTTGTTTGGGTGGGTAGACATCAGATCATGCAGTTTCTTGTAGTCTATTGATAAGGACTTTGGGTTTTTATGCTGAGTGTTAAGGGAAACCATTTGAGGATTTTTGGCTGAGAAATGATGTGATCTGGCTTAAAATTTTAAAGGAATTCTCAGATTGCTCTGAATAAAATGAGGTAAAAGAGGAAGTAAGGAGACTAGTTAGAAGGGTATTTATCATAGATGAACAGTGATGGTGGCTTGAACCAGAGTCGTGACACAAATGGTAAGAAGTGTTTAGATTCTGGATATAGTTACACAGATAAAGCCAACTGTTTTTGCTGATGAATGGGATATGATGAATGAGATAAAGGGATGACAAACATGACTTCAAGTTTTTTGTCCTGATCAATCTAAAGAATGGAATTTATATTTACTGAGATGCTGGAAAAGCAGTTTTTTTTTCCTTTGGAAGTAGGTGGCAAAATTAGCAGTGTAGTTTTCCACATAAGTTTGAGGCATCCATTTAGTTTATTAACACTTTTTGTAATTTAGATCTATTAATAAGAATGATGAAATTCTTTTTTTGCGGGAGATGACTTTTTACTTAATTGTAGTTGAAAGTTAATGTTCTCTCTGTCATCAAAATGCAATGCAAATGTTTATCTGTCATTGTTGATTTGTAATGATATTTTACTTGAAGTCATTTTTGAATAATGTCTTTTTATTCATACTGGAAATAACTGACATTAGTTCACAAGCATATGATTTTATCTGAGCGTATTCATCACTTGAAAGGATAGAAACTATAAAATTCTATTAGATTCTCTTGTTGATATTTGTCTTTAAATGTGTTATTACATTGTAGATGAGTCACTTTCAATTGAAGGTTAGGTAGAAGTTACTCAATTGCACAGGTAAATGGAGTTTGCAATATGGAGCTTTATTTTGCACTTATATTGTGGTGTGAAAAACCCTGCTGGACCTATAGTTTGAACTCAGAAAATATATATATTCATTACAAAATTGTATAGGAATGGAAAACTCCCTTCTTTTTCTGTTTGTTAGCTTTGGAGTATGTAAAGAAGCTTGTGATTACTTGTGATTCTAAGAATACTAGTTATAATCAAAATGACTATCACCAGAGTTTCTTATATAAGCTATTCAGTGGTCCCCAACATTTTTGGCACCAGGGACTGGTTTCATGGGGGTGCATGGCTGTGTATACCTCAGGCAGTGATGCGAGCATGGGGAGTGGCTGTAAATACAGATACAGATGAAGCTTCCCTGGCCTGCGCTCACCTCCTGCTATGCACCCCCCACCCTCGTCCAGTTCCTAAGTCTCATGGAAGACAATTTTTCCTTTAAGAGGGGGGCGAATTTCTGCAGCCTGGTCTCTAAGAGGCCATGGACCAGTACCAGTCGCTACCAGGGGTTGGGGACTGCAGAACTGTGTTTTGCCTTGTAATTTTAGGTTTTAAGTCATCAAGAAATACCAAGTCTGCTGCAAAATCTAATTAACAAAGCCATTTAGTGTTCAGTAATAGAGGTTGAAAATAAGCCTAACTAAAGCCTTTTCTACTCTACACATTTTTGCCAAAATTGGTTATAATGTATCTTACAGTAAATTTCACTTCAGGTTGTACTGAATTAATGTTTGCTCAAGTCATTTGAGAATATTCTTGTCTATAGTTGTCCCATGCACACTTCTCATCAACAACTAGGTCTCTTTGTTGACTCATCAAGAGTCAAGGAAAACCACTTGAAATCCTTTGCCTTTTTTTAAAATGGACTAATAATTTTGCTCCCAGTGTCCTTGAATCTTCAAGCAACTATTCTCACCAGTAGACTTAAATCAGTTTGCTTTCTCTGGACACATTTCTTTGGCTGCTGCAGTCACACATGGTTTAATAGACTCACCAAGGCTAAATGGCTTTCTTTGCTTGACTAATAAAACAGCAACTTGGAAATTTACTTAGTTTACAATCTTATTACTATTAAATATTTTTTTATTTTTGTGGAGAAATTCTGCATGGTGATACACTCTTAGAATTTTTAAGTTTTTCAGTGTTACCTTTCTGAGTTAAGAATAGTGTGATGATGGCCGGGCGCGGTGGCTCAAGCCTGTAATCCTAGCTCTCTGGGAGGCCGAGGTGGGCGGATCATTTGAGCTCAGGAGTTCAAGACCAGCCTGAGCAAGAGTGAGACCCCATCTCTACTATAAATAGAAAGAAATTAATTGGCCAACTAAAATATATATAGAAAAAATTAGCCGGGCATGGTGGCACATGCCTGTAGTCCCAGCTACTTGGGAGGCTGAGGCAGCAGGATTGCTTGAGCCCAGGAGTTTGAGGTTACTGTGAGCCAGGCTGACACCACGGCACTCACTCTAGCCTGGGCAATAAAGTGAGACTCTGTCTCAAAAAAAAAAAAAAAAAAAGAATAGTGTGATGAGTACATAGTTTGGTAATGCCAATGTATATACTGTTTTAGGACAACTGTAGTGTCATTGTATCAATAAACACAATGTTTTGCCATCTAATTTGATAAAATAATCGGCATTCTTCTGTGCCTTAAAGTATGACTTTCAAAGTCCCCATACTTCTTGTTTTCTTATTTTTATATGATGTGCATATGTATTGGTAATTTTTAAAAAATGTGGTAAGGTAATACATGTGATAATTGAAATGCTGTTTATTTAAAATTCAAAATTGCAGTTTCAAAATTGCAGTTTATAGTGTACCATACAGGAGTGTGAATTGATGAGAGTGCCCCATACGGTCTTTTTTGTACCGACTCAGCTCTGTCATTGTATTGTGAAGACAGCTGTAAATGATTCATAAATAAATGAGTGTAATTGTGTTCCATAAAACTTTATTTATGGACACTGATATTTGAATTCCATGCAATTTTCACATGTCATTAGGTAATCTCATCTTCTCACTTTTTTCCCCAAGCATTTAAAAATGTAAAAACTACTTTTAGCTCAAGTGCTGTACAAGAACAGATGGTGGGCTAGATTGGCCCTAGTTTTTCAAACCCTTTTTTAACATAAAATTGTAACTTAAGCTATAGGGTTTTCCTAAACTTTCCAGAGAGAAAGTAGTTTTATTTCACTTCTCATAGTATGCTGTATAATACTGTCTGTATTATAGTACTTATCTCGTTGTATTGATCTAATTGATTTCTAAAACATCTGTCTCCCTCCCTATTAGGTTGTGAGCTCTTTGAGAAAGGGTAGAGATTATCTTGTATTCATTTTATTGAAGGATAAAGTTTAAAAGAGGATATAATTATGACTCTCATACAAATATAGAATAAATACAAGCCAAAGATATTTAACTCATTAATTAATGAAGGAACCAGTCAGTTGTTAAAAGTGGTTTAAAGGAACATTCAAAGTACCTTTTATAGATAAACCATGCTAACAATGCATACAAATGGATGCAAAATTAACAAAACTGTTGAGTTCCACTGGATGCAATTTGCATTTCTATGGACAGGGATTATTGGGATTGCTATCAGTTTTCTATAAGTTAACTTCCATCTCTACAGAGTTGTAAAATAGCTGAGTCAGAAGACAAACAAAATCCCATACCCCTCCCTATTGAATCAAGTAATCCTTAGAGGTGTCATCATTCCATTGAAAGGATACTCAGTAATATTTTTTTGCCAATTTTTAAATATTCCATAAGTTTTGTCTATAATTTTTATAACTTTCAATAAATCTACGTTGAATTTATAGAATGGAAAGAAAAGCAACATTAGTTTTTATGTGGTGGTCTGTTTACTTTGTATTAAAATGTCATATGCTGTGTACATGTGAAGTTACTGAATTCTCTTTTCTGAAGTTCACATTGATTTGTCTAAGCACTTATGGAAATTGCTGTTTATATCACACATTTTAACACCTCATTAAATTCTTATTTTATGCTCTTAATTTCCTCATTTGTAAGCTCCTAGAGGGCAAGTGCTATAATCCTTCTTTCATTCAAAAAAATGCATAACACTCAATAAACAGTACATTGCTATGTTGCAAAAAGTGTTTAGTGAATGATCAAAAGGGTATAAATGAGATTAGAGCTACCATTTTACTGCCATTTTTCTAGCAGCTCCTTTTGATTTTAATCATTTTTATTTTGTTTTTTTTATTTTTTATTTATTTTTTTTGAGACAGAATCTCACTTTGTTGTCGAGGCTAGAGTGAGTGCCGGGGCATTAGCCTAGCTCACAGCAACTTCAAACTCCTGGGCTCAGGCTATCCTCCTGCCTCAGCCTCCCAAGTAGCTGAGACTACAGGCATGCGCCACCATGCCCAGCTAATTTTTTGTATATATATATTTTAGTTGGTCAATTAATTTCTTTCTATTTTTGGTAGAGACGGGGTCTCGCTCAGGCTGGTTTTGAACTCTTGACCTCGAGCAATCCACCCGCCTCGGCCTCCCAGAGTGCTAGGATTACAGGCGTGAGCCACCACGCCCGGCCTTAATCATTTTTTAAAAAATTTTTATTTATTTATTTTTTTCAGCATATTACGGGGGTACAAATGTTAAGGTTACATATATTACCCTTGCCTCCCCTCCCTTCTCGAGTCAAAGCTTGAAGCATGTCCATCCCCCAGTTGGTGTACATCACACTCATTATGTATGTATATACCCGTGCCCTCACCCCCCACCTGCCCGACACCCAATAAATGTTACTCCTATATGTCCACTTAGGTGTTGATCAGTTAATACCAATTTTCTGATGCGTACATGTGGTGCTTATTTTTCCATTCTTGGGATACTTAATAGAATGGGTTCCAGCTCTATCCAGGAAAATACAAGAGGTGCTGTATCCCCATTGTTTCTTATAGCTGAATAGCACTCCATGGTATACATAGACCACATTTTATTAATCCACTCATGTATTGGTCAGCACTTCGGTTGTTTCCACATCTTTGCAATTGTGAATTGTGCTGCTGTAAACATTCGCGTGCAGGTGTCTTTTTCATAGAGTGACTTTTATTCCTTTGAGTAGATGCTCAGTAAGGGTAGACAGAACTTGGGACTTTTTCTGTCAGTAATAATCTATGTGAAATATCCCATTGAGAATGAAATTTATTGTTCAGAGAAACCCTTATGTTTGTCTCAATTACATTTAGTTGATTTTTGAATTGCTTTTAAAAGGGCTTAGACATTAAATTTTTATTGATTTGTGTGCTGCAGCTGGAATATTGGATTTTTTTATACATGTATTTATGAGCCAGATATTTCTGAACTGTTAAGAATTTAGAATTTTTATATACATTATAGTCATTTTTAAATCAAAACAATAATAATAACAACCTAAAATAGTGCTCTGTAATTTTGTGATTTATGGTTAGGTACTCTTCATAGATCTATAACTAGATAATTATTTTAAGAAATCTAATAAAATCTAATAGAAGCTACATTTTTCTAAATTACTAAAAGCAAAACATTTATTAGTAATTATTTACCAATGAAATTATTTAGCAATTAAATATCAGGATCTTTAAAAAAAATCTGAAGAGAGAGAGAGTGTGTGTGTGTCCATCAGGATCTTTTACCAGTTTTAAATATATATGTTTTTTATTTTAGTGTATTATGGGAGTACAAGTATTAAGGTTACATATATTGCCCATGCCCCCCCCCCCTCGGGTAAGAACTTCAAGCATGTCCATCCCCCAAACGTTGCACATCTTACTCGTTGTGGTTGTATATACCCATCCCCTCCTCCCCCCTCCCACCCTCCCGACACCCAATAAATGTTACTCCTATATGTCCACTTAGCTGTTGATCTGTTAATACCAATTTGCTGGTGAGTACATGTGGTGCTTGTTTTTCCATTCTTGAGATACTTCACTTAGTAGAATGGGTTCCAGCTGTATCCAGGAA
>VSMD01108102.1:0-67575 GCA_008750895.1 Mirza zaza | reverse complement strand
ATTTGGTTTCTGTTCTAATCTTGTCTCCTCACACCTTACCTACTACTCCAGGGAAAAGACTTCTGCCTTGGTATATGATATCTCTGTCTCATTCTAGGGTGGCCACCTTATACAAAACGGCAGTATGTACTTTCAAGAAATGTCCCTATTCAGTTTCTATACTATCTTCATAGCAGACAGGCCAGACTTCTTATTAGAGGACATTTCTGGTCGTCCAAGACCCACATCCTGGCTGGCGCCGAAGAATAGATGTCACCTTGGCTTTGAGCAGTGTAAGGAGGCCAGGATGTTTACAGGAGCTGCAGAAATGCCACCATCAACAGAGAACATATGAGCTTGTGTGGGCTGTGACTCTGTGTGTGTGTGTGTGTGTGTGTACGTGCATGCATGCGTGTGCTCATGTGTTTGTTGTGTTAGGGAATCAAGTCCCAGAGAAGGGACAGCAGCATCTCTTTCAGAGGCTGAGGG
The DNA here is from genome assembly GCA_008750895.1 of Mirza zaza. NCBI lineage: Eukaryota > Metazoa > Chordata > Mammalia > Primates > Cheirogaleidae > Mirza > Mirza zaza. The sequence goes on along the minus strand of VSMD01108102.1, from coordinate 67,107 downwards.
ATAGAGCAGGCTGGCAGGATTGCTTTCTGGGCTTGAGGACCAGCTATCTGGGGACCAGCTATCTGAAGCTTCCCTTCAACCCTGAAAAGAGCTTTATGCATCTCTCAAGCTGTTCTACTTCATGGATCACCTCGTAATGACCCCGTAGCGATGACTGTACAAGCAAGAAAGAAAGCCCTTGGCTGTCAGAGGCTGGGAGGAATTTCTAAGGCTCATGGGGATTAAAAACCTCTGTGCCGCTGCAGGAGGGGGAACGAAGCCTTCTGTCAGTTTTTATTCAAGTGTTTCTTTTTGAGCACCAAGCTCACTGACTTTGATGTGAGAATAAATTAATTCCGGAGCCCTGACTTGAAATTTCCTGACTCTCTGCCTGTCTATTGTCTAACCACCCACACAAAGGAGAAACCGTGGAACCCTGTCAGTTTTTTCAATCGAGCAGCTTGCATTACACATTCTTCTACAGAGTCTTGTAAAAGAGTGCAGAGATATTGCAATCCTCCTTTTCTTCCTTAGGTATTTGCCCACTTTAATGATAAGCTGCTTTCTTTATACATACACAAAAAAATTGCTCCTCTGAGCTACAGAAACTTGATTTTCTTGGCCAGTTGGGGATGATAACTTTGGTCTCACCCTGTTAAGATTTTAAAAGGAATCATTTATGATGATTCTTCACATAATTCCTAAGGTGTCATATCTTATTTTTTTAATTGAATCTGCATCTTTGAGAGAATATAAAATGCTCCCCAGACTGTCTGGTTCACATTCTAAAGGAATGAAAGCTTTAAAAGCTGTATATGCCACTCTGACTATAGTATCTGCATTTTGCATGTGAGACAATCAGGAAACGGAGGCATTCAGTAGCTTTTTTCCAGATCATCCAATAAATCTGTGGCAGAATCATGAGGGGGGCTCTGAGCCTTAGCTTCTTAGTTGCTGAAAAGCCCACCAGTCTTCTCCTTGGAGATTATTATTGGATTGCCTTATTCCCTACAGATTCAGAGTCAACTTTTTAATCAAGCATCTACTGTATGATATGTGTTAAGTGTTTTTACCTACTTTATTTTTTTATAAGCATTTCAAGATTTAAAAGTTAAAAATCTTGAAGACATTCCCCCCTTCCTTCTTATCTCTTAGCGTATGCACACATTATACTAGATTATTAATGTGTGTGTGTGTTTCTGTGTATCTGTGTATGTGTTATAAAGAAGGAAGAAAATTATTGCTTTTGTGTCTTGGGGGAAGTTTAGAGAAGTTTCCAACATAGTGGAGATGCAATTTGTCAGTCTTTTCTTTCCGTAGTAGAAATCTTCCTATGATATAAACCTCTCTAGGAATCCTCCCTATATTTGTGCCTGAAGATATCAGAGCTGAAAGTCAAGTTATCTTCATAGTCAACAACTTAAGGTTAAGTAGGAGAAGTGTCACTTCAACAGGGTAATTTAAAATGACTATTGCCTTCTGCCCTAGATGCATAGGAGAGGAAGTATCGGTAAGGGTTTGAGTGTTTAAAGCTCTTTGATATTACAGGACCTGTTCATTCATTCCCCAACTGCTGTCATGCCCCATTTGAGTTACTGGTGATGACCAAGCTGAATTCAGAGACACCAGAAGGCAGGAGACTGATTGGACCTTCCCTATTACCTGTTCTATTAGTTTCTCTGTGCATTCTGATCACTAGGATGTGTCATTTCCTATGGTGTGTGAGGCAAAAGGTTTTTAATATGATGATTACCAATTATGAGACTACAAAGAACAGAAATTATACAATCTCATACAGTTTTTCAGAAACCTGGAAGATAGAGTTGCTTTCTTAATTTTCTTGATTTAAAAGGTCAATTAGTTGCTGCTCATTACTAACTAGCTAGCCTTGTTTTAAAATCACACCAGGGAGTCAACTGAGATTTGTACATATTTATATTTACATGGGTTTCACTTCAAAAAGGCTTCTTAAACTAACACCTGAACTTCTTCACCTCAGTCTAGAAATACTGGAAAGGAAGAATAAATATAACTGAATGTAATTTATATAAGATATTTCCTACAGGGGATTCTCTTGGTGGGAAAGGTCAATATTTACAATTATGTAAAAATAAATAGAATACTGATCTGGTCTCAAAATCATTTTTCTATGTACACATAGGCAAACACACTCACACTTACATGGCTACATGATGTGCACATGGGTAGACATGCAGCCTCTGCTAAAGATACCAGTAGCTTTTGAGATCAGCAAAGTGTTGTGATTATAAACTTAATCTGTGAGTGAGATAGAGTTGAGTTCAAGTCCGGCCTCTGGCTGTGTGATAGTGTATAAATTACTTAACCTCCTGTACAGTATTCCTCTTATTTAAAGCAATACCTACTATACAAGTGATTAGATGAAATAATGTCTAATATACCTGTGCTTCCAAAACAAATACACCTGTGTTTCCAAAACACAAACCATCTGAGAATCTTATTAAAAATTGCAGAGTCAAATTCAATAGGTCTGGAATGCTGTCAGTTCCTGAACAAACTTTGAGTAGCAAGGCACATGCTAAGATTTCACAAGACAGAAACCCAAATTGCTATCCACTGGTCTTGCAAGCCAATTAAGAGAAGAAAGCTGAGAAAGGATTTTGTTTGGTGACCAAAGTGAGCATGGGACAAACTCAGTTTCTTTAGATGAGGAGAGGATGAAACACTGGAGCAAGGTTTTAGTCTGTTCTTTCATTTCGCATGAGGAGTTGCATGACTTAATTCCCACTCTTTTGCCAAGGATCAGCCAAGGAGCATCTGAATTTACAGTCTCTTTGTTACCTGTCATAGTCTTGGCAAATCTCCCCCACAGCTACCAAAGCCTTCAGGTACTCATTGGGCTGGTAAGGGTGGATGTAATGCAGGGAACAGCTGTTCCTGGGGTCTCCATTTGAGGCAGTGAAATCTATAGCTACCTGGAAGAAAACAATAGAACAGGTGGATTTAAAGTAAATGCATCTTCTAGTAATTATGATCAGCCATGACAGAGATATGGTGTCAGATGGAAAACAACACATTACATACCCCACCAATAAAAAAGCAAGAGAAAAAATTAATTAACATGAAGACTAGTTATTCATTTGGTTTGAGGCCATTTCTGCAGTCTTCAACTCCCCCTACTGACCAATGCACTCTCTTCTATCTGTCCACACCAGAACTAGGGATTGACATATAGTTCGGAAAGCATAGCTGCTGTTGATCCACCTCACCAGACAACAAGAGTAAGGATAGAATATCTGCCCTTCAATTTCACAATTCACTACGAACAGACTTTGGTGCTCCCTGGGCAGAACAACTCCATCTCTGAGGCATGGGTAAAAATCCCTTAAAACCACATTCTGTGTTAAAGATACAGTCTTCATAACAAAGTCATCATCATATTTCTGTGAGTGACCAGATGAAGAGAGATATGTTCAAGTGGTGATAACAAATTTTCTGCATGAAGCCGCTCTGTGTAAGGCATTCAAATTTTTTGTTCCCATTTGTGTAAGAACTCCTGCCATAACAAAGAAGATGCCCGAATGTCATGGCACTGTGAGTGGTAAGTGGAGAAGGGAAACTTCTGGCCTGCCACCACCCAGTCATTATCCTTCAACTTTCTAAATTTTTTCTGACCCCAAGATCACAATCATCTAAATAAGAGTTGACTCACTGAATACTTCTTAACAACAAACAGCAGCAGCAACAACAAATGCTTAAGCCTGAGAATGTTAAAATGAGAAGGGACATTTCTTCTGATTTCCAATATCACCACCATCCAAATAAAGGTTAAGCCAGAAAAAAAGCCTCTTAAAAATTCTTAAGCTTAGGGTGCAGAAGGTTAAAATGAGGAGTCATTTGGGGAGAAAAAAATATTCATGTCGCATCTTTCCTTTTCTTCTGGGGAACATAAAAATGCATTTATTGGCTTACTATGACAGAAATGCTCTATTTTCTCATATGATCTTGGGGATTGTAAGATGGGAAATGTTACTTGTGTTATATTTGACAAATACCATTGTAACAAATAACTGGAATGCTCCATTGGGTTTATTAGGGTGGAACATCACTTCTGGAAGGACTGAGAAAAGATGTTACATGCTATGCTTCTGCTTAGGGAATAAGGTGGATAGAAAAAAATATTACCCATCTCTATTATTATAACCCTACAATCGAATCAAAGTGATTAGAAAAGAAAAACAACAGGCTAACAATAATTCACTTGGAATTTTTTCTCGCTTTCATGACATTATTTTTGCATCATTTTTTTTTCTTTTTCTTCCTCACCCTTACACAGAACTATGTTGAAAATAAATTTAGGCAGGATTTAAACTCTGTTTTCAGAATACCCAGATTTTTTCATCAAGGGGTACCTAGAGATAAAATGCTAGTACTAACAGGGTGAAAAGAAAAGTTCCTATGAAGAAAAACCACGGTACCTCCCTGACCCTTAGATAACAAAGGGAAGAAGAGAAGAGTAATCTTCGTTAAAACCCTTCTCTGCAAGACACTCACTTCTGAGGGCTTCTCTATCCACAGATGGCCATGCCTCAAAGAAACACAGTCCACAAAAGCAAAGGCCAAGATGGGCTGAATCTTAGAATGGCAGTTTATAGAGAGTCTGCCAAGCAGAAAGATGACAAAGATGACCCAATTACTCTACTGGTCTATCAGAACTGCAGCCACAAAACCTGAGCTCCTATGAGTCCAGAATGATAGTGGGGAAAATGCCATGGCCACTCTAACCCTTTTTAGGGAGAGGCAAAGATATACATTGTAACCAAAATGTCTAAAAAAAAGAAAACTGTTATCGGGTGGTGGGCAGGTGGAAGGGGGGAGGAGGGGAAGGGTGTGTACTTACATAATGGGTGCGGTGCACACCACCTGGGGGTTGGACATGCTTGAAGCTCTGGCATAGTGGGGTGGAGGAGGGGTGGCAGGGGCAATATATGTAACCCTAACAATATTTGTATCCCCATAATATGAGGAGATAAACGGAAAAGAAACCTTTGTGTCAGACACTGTGCTAAATGCCTTAAAGGTATTAAGTTACTTCGTTTTCATAAAAAATTCTGTTGGGCAGAGATAATTATTCCTGTGTACTGATGCCAGCATGGGTGCCCAAAGGTGATGAAGGTCACATAGATAATAGGGCGTGGAGCTGGGTCTAAATCCAAGTCTGTATGGCTCCAAAGACTGTGCTTCTTCACTACATCATTATACACCCAGGGGAACAGGTAAGCCTGTTACCGACCTACCAAGACTTCTCATGGGGGTAACATTCCCGTAAAACATGGAGGGAATTTGGCCTGAAGGTAGGGAGACTAGCTAGGAGGCAACTACAGTAATTTAGGGAAGAATGGCCTGGAATAAACAGTTTTTTGTGACCAAAACAATTGTAAAAAGTAAAGAAATGGCCATGGAAGTGTGTGTGTGTTCGTATGAACAAGAGTGGGAGATTGTGTTACTGAGGATGATGGGGGGGGGGTAACCAAAGGGGAACAATAAAATCCAATGTCTTCTAAGATGGGTTTCATCCTGAAGGTGAGAGCCAACCCACTGGAAAAAGGAAAGAAACACGATAGGTGAAGGTCCTTTTAATCAATAACCGTGATGAAAAGCTGGTGGTGGAGAGGAAACTACATGCATTTTGTGAACAAGAAGGAGGTGAAAAAGCACCCCAGGATCCACCCACGAGGCCCCAACCAGACAGAGGTACAAACAAATGCAGATAATTCTAGGAAAACTTCCAAGAGGAACACTCCAGAGGTGTTGCGATCATACCTCTGAGGTGAGGTCCTCCTGAGTCTACTAAGCTCAACTCCCAGAGCCACCATTCTCAGCCCTTTTCCCCCTAATGAGACATGTTTAAGGGAGAATGGCCCCTTGCACAGGTATGCATAGGTTTAAATGTACATAGGTGTACATAGTGTTTAAAAGGTAAATGCAGTGCTGAGAATGCGAGGTGTAAAGACACCTCTTTCTCTTCTACTGAGGAAAATATTTCAGAACTCCAGGGAATTCTAGACAGTCTGAAGATGCTGCTATGGAGAGTACCTTGATTCTGTTCTAAGTTATCTAAAAAGTAAATCATTAGCAAGTGTTGGTACTTTATTATTAATAACAAGTACCTTGTGGCCCACCTCACTTCTGATTATGATGCCCCTTGTCATGGATCACTACGCTGCTCAGCACTGAAGTCTTCCTACCTGTGCTTCCTGATACAGTGGCTGATGACCTATCCCATGTGCTGATTGCCTGACTGAGACTCTTGAAGTGTCAAAGGTATTCTGTGATGGCAAAAACATGCTGGTGCCTTGATATAACACCAGAGAGTGAATTCAGGTAATATAGACCAGAGAAAAAAATATCCATAAAGAAAAATGACAACTCAAGAAACATAATTGTCCCTCCTAGGCCTCCTGGGTATGGGCAAAATCCTCCAAACATGCAGGCACCAAGTGGCAGTATCTGAGCTCAGTTATATCACTGGGATGAGTATATTGTAAAATCTAGAAAAGTGTGTGTAATGTCAGGATGAGCATAGGTAGATATTTGCAATAATATATTTTTGCTATATTTTATTTCAAAATATTAAGGGGGTACAAATGTTTTTGGTTACATGGATCTCTTTTGTAATGTTTGACTCATGGCTATAAGCATGCCCATCACCCAAATAGTGTTCATTGTACCCGTTGGGTAGGTTTTTGCCTCTCAGGGAAACAAACAAACAAACATATAAAATAGGGTTGGGACTAGGGTGAGGCAAAAGAAGAGCCTAGTATGTAAAACCCAAGGAGTCACTAACTCTTACCTGCCCCTATACTTGCATGATTCTCAAAGTGGGTGCTTTTTAAAATTTTGTACCCCAGGTGCCTCTTGCCTTGCTTGGAGCTTGCCTCGGTCCTGGAGCTGCTAAGTCATTTCATTTCTATCAACTCTTCATCCTCAGGCTTGGAATAATGTTCTTAATGCTTAACAAACTAGGGTGGGCAGAGATGATGGTGAGAAGGGGATTGCGATTGAAGAGATTAAGGATAGGAAAAGAATAGGATCTGATGGCCCATTGCATGTGGAGTTGGATGTCAGGGAATGGGAGTAGCCGGATTTCCATGGGGATAGAGGTAAATAATACAACTTGAGGATCAGGAAACAATGTGAAGGCCAATGTTAGCAGGTTAGTATTGGGCTGCCTGTTCTTGGTGGTCTATATAGACACACAAAATGCCTGGTAGAAATTTTCCTATCTTTCTACAGGCAGACCTCTGGAGTTTCCACTTTTCCCACGGCAATGACCCCTACGTATGTGACAATGAGAGAAGCTAGTCCAGCTCAGGAGATTCTGATATAGACCTAGGGTTTGAACTTCAAAATTAACTGATGAAAAAGGAAATAAATCCATGATTCTTACCATATAGCCCTTTCTGTAGTTCTCATGGGTCATAAAAATATTTTACCATGTGACTAGATAGCAATGGACGGTCTTAAGTACATGGCAGCTATGAGATTTCCACCACTCCCTCCCCCCCCCACACCTCACAGCAAGTGGTGGTTTCTAAAGTCTCCCTCCTGAAGCCAGACGTAAAATATCTATCTTCAGGAAGTGGCCTTCTCCAAGAATTCTCAGTGCTCTTTAAAGTTAGCATTAGTGGAAAGAGAATGGAGTAAAAGGTTAGTTTTATTTTAGAAAGCAACAGGGAGGCAGTGAAAGATGGGATTAAGTTGAAAAATAAAAGCAAAAAAAACTGACTGGAAAATGCCAGTTTGTGGAGGTGGCTACCAATGCCTGGCTTTCTGAATGCCGGTGAGCTTGCAGAACCACCACGTTTTCATTTTCTGACATCAAGCATTTATCAAAACCTGTGGTTCTAGTATGTGCTCCAAGCTTCTCAGTGGGCAGCAGAAGAACAGGCGCCTCTTGCTTTTTCCTTCTGCCCAGGAGGCTGCTCTCATTATTAAGCAGAGCTGTAGAGCAGCTTTCCAAAACCTTGTAAGGTAAGAATGCAAATGCTCCCTCCAGGTCACCAAGTCCCCACTGCATGGAGCTGCTTCTGGGAAAAGGCTGGAAGTGAATAATGAGCATCTTTCTTTGGGCGGTTTTAGCTTCTTTCATGAAACAATCCCACTCCTCAGAACCACTTCCCTTCATCTGACAAACAGGCCATTTGCAAACCTCCTCCAAGTTTCCTAAGGGAAGCGGCTGTGAAGCAACCTCTGGTTAGTTGCTGAGTCTTCCTTATCACCTGTAATCTACCTTTGTGATCACATTCTTGGGCAGCTTTTTCTTTTTCTTTTTTTAATATCTGTATACAATGAGCCCTCTTAGGTGGAGATATTGTTTCATCCGGGCCATTACTTAAGTAGTAATTTAAATTTTTATTCCTTTCTATTTCCACAAAGCTCCATACGGGAGTGGTGAAATAGGAAAATAGGGAAACACCCCTGAGCCCACTTGGTTCATTTCCTGGAAATGGCAAAGCATCTGCCTCTTTACTCCTTTGTATCCTGTTCTTGTCCTGTACTCCTTTGTATCCTGTTCTTGAGGTTCAGTAAGCAGGGCTCACTCTATTTTTCAGAGGTCTATCCACAGTCCACCATAGTTTAATCTGGGATATAAAATAAAGATTCAAAAACTTACACCAGTCCACAGCGTGGACATAGGACATCCTAAATGTGTTAGGTTAGAAAAGATTTCCTGAGAGAACCTTTAATAGGTAATCTACATTTTTAAGCTTAAAGGTTAGACTGAGAGAAGTAACATTCAGCTTATTATATCATATTATTAAAATGCAAACAATAAAATCATAAGTAAGGGAAAACAACATTATCTTTAATTTTTAAAAGTCACAAATAAGACAAATTGCTATTTGATGATAACAAGAAAAAATGCCATTTAGGATTCTACTATCCTGGTAAGTCATATTTTATTTTTCTTTCCCTTTTTTGTTATTATGTATATATGTATATATATACAAAAATGTTTTACATAGTTATAATCATAGAATAATTCTGTCTTATATTCTTTTTTGAAATTTAACACTATGTTATAAACATGGCCTCATGTTATTATCTAATTCTTGTAACTTAAAATGGCTTTATCATGGTCCATTTAAAGGAAATACTATGATTTACATAGCCATTGCCTTATTGTTGGAGATTTAGGTTGCTTACAGTTTGTCTCTGTAGAAATCTATTTTACAATGACTATTTCTGTACATATGAAAAAATAACTTTCAAAGGAAATCTTTAATTCTTCTACCATTTTTTTCTTTCCAAATACCTTATGGCATCTGTCTCTTCTATGCCATCTATAACTTTGCATTTTGTGTGCCTTATTTTTAGCCACTGTAGCATGTGCCAAACCCAGTCTCTCTTCCTGTGGTCTCTGTGTCACCTCCACCCACTTTGCCAAGACTGCAAGACAGTTGCTCTTGAGTTCTTATGACTCAAGGATCCACATGATGCACAAGATTATCTGCAGGAGTGCCCTTGACCTCCCAAAATTGTATGCAAAATTGGATTTGTGCATTTTCTAGCATGAGGATATAGATCATGTATCAGATTCTCAAGTGGTCCAAGTGACAAAAAAAGAATAAGGATCATTGACTAGGGCTCTCTTTTAGCAACATGTACCTCTTTCCCTCCACTGGGCCTTTGCCTCTGCTTTTGGTCAGATTCTAGCCTAAAACCTCCCGTATTCTAACCTTCAAATTGCCATCCTCCTTTTTCCTCTGGCCTTCCCTTTGCTGTCAACCTTTTTGAATGAATAGTTATACCTGCTGTGTTCACTATGTACCTTCTGTTTACATTCTAACTCCTGGGTTTCCCCATCTCATTCTGCTGAAATCGTTCTTTCAAAGATGGCATATGCCTCCTTGTTACATAACCCAGTCATTGTTTGTTATTCTTCACTCTCTGACTTCTCTTTAGCATTTGGGATTGTTGCCCTTGATCTTAACGTTAATCTTTTCCTCCTGAGCATCTGAGTTACTGCCTCCTCCTGGACCTTCTTCTCCTGGAGCACCTCTTACTGCTTGCCCCTGTTTCCCCTGCTGCCAGATGGAAGTCTCCTATAATTTCCCATTGTCATGTCCCTTTCCTTCTGTATTCTTCTCTTGGGTCATCTTATCCAGACCCTGTATGTGTAGCTCCTGCCTCTCTCCTGAAACCTAGGTCATCTCCACTGGGATACCTGAAAGTACTTCCAACATGTCCCAAAACAAGTTCATCATCCTGCCTGCAGCTCCTCTTGACTTGCATATTTCCATGAACAAGACTACCATGCTCTGTCAGTCAGGCACAAAAGATTGGATAATACTGGATTCAACACCCTACTTTGCTTTCAGTCTTATTGTATCCTTGGCGGAGGCTTATTGCCACTCTCCCCACAGTGCCTCTTCCTGCTGCTGCCCCTCTCATTTAGCCTCTTTTAAACCTGTCACCAGGACTGTTGCAGTGGGCTTTCATCTCTTCTTGCATCATCTTTCATTCTCCCTTTACCAAGATCAATGGATTTTACCAAATACTCTCAGATTTACTTTTCTAAGGCATATGCCCGTTTCTTCAATGCTCTATTCATTCTCCTTTTGAACATTGCATTATCTACCAAGTTACCTCAATGTTAAAAGCCCTCCAAGTTCTGACCCCAAACTGCTTCCCCAGAACTCTCCTAAATACATCCTGTTTCTTCATATTGACTCAGCTCAGGTTTTTGGCATTTATCATTAGAATATACGAGTTCATAAATACTCAAATTCATTGGGGAGGAGGGTTGCTTTTTAAAGCAAGAACCCCATATCATATTTATTCATCCAATTTGTTCTTTTTCCCTAAAACTTACCTCCCTTTGAAGGTTTAGGGTTCAATTTATTACAATTCAACAAAAGTATTTTGAGCAGCCTGGCACCTGAAAGGGAAGATGCCCCATCTTTAACACTCTTAAGGTTGAGTCAGAAGCACCCGTATCCATGGACGATACGGAGGCTTTCTCCTTGTCCTGCTTATGATGTGTATTGGTAGAGTCTCTACAGGAAACAAAAAGTCCACTCAAAACTGGTGACTGAGGAGAGTTTAATAAAGAAACAATTCACAAACATATGGAAAAGATTAAGGGAAACTGACCAGAAAGAGTGGGAAGGGGCAGGTTACTAGAACTCAGTAGGAGGAGTACCTGTAGGACAGGGTACCAGACGGGAGCTCTGACCTCCTGTAGAAGAACAAGGTCACTGCTAAACCTCAGCCTGGCAGGCTGAGAGCTAGGGAATAAGTACTCCAAGTTCTCTCTCCTCCTATTCTTTGATCTCTGACTGGTACCTCCCAGTGGTCAAACTCAACCAAAAGCCAAGAGCAGGAGACCCTAGATAGTACATCCAAAGAGGGTGGCCTCCTGAGGCACAGAAGGGAGAGCTAGAGAAGGATGAAGAATGGATCTGGAGGAGGAAATGGAGAGCATCCAGAACTTTATGTCACCTCTGGAACCTGAAGGTCTTTCTCCAGAAAGAGAGAAAGTTTGTCTTGGCCAAAGCTCCTGGGCTGGCTCAGGAGCCATGGGTCACATTATGTACCAATGGGGGTTTTTGCCTCTGGAAGGCTCAGAGGTGTAATTACTGCAATAAAACAGCCCTTTGCCCTCTGTCCTCTGTCCATCTCCAAGCCAGGAAGCCCTTGTCTCCTCACTTCTCATCTCTTTGCTACTTCCTTCTCATGTTGCCAGATGGTTGCAATAAAATTACTGGGCAGATAGTAAATACTTATAGACCAAATTAAATAAGACATTTACAATTTTATTAACAGTTTGCATTACAGCTCATAATTTACATTAGATTGCACTGCTTGAGTAATAAAAAATGTATAATGAGAAAGCTGACTTAATTTTGGAGGAAAATTATAATGAAGTGACCTGGTATGCTTCCATTCCTTTAATGGAATGCTCAGAGTGGAGCACCTAGCAATTCTCTTCTGAGTCCCCAACCTGAAACCCTGCAGGAGGAAAGGCTTTGTGACAAGAACTGTTGACAACCTGTCCCCTTGTCCTCAGCATTCTTCTCCTCTTCTCATTCCTTGCTCCAGACTGCCCTCCTCACTCACACCCTCCACAGGTCTATCACTAGACACTGAAGGAGATGAGAAGCTGGGGCTGGGGTGTTGCTGGTGGCCAACACCAAGGTAGTACCTCCCAGTTGGGGAAGGTCAGAAAAGTGAGAAAAGAGGGGAGAACAAAGCGGGGACAGCAATCTTCCTGTGTCAGGCAGGTCGCAGGGACATCTGAGGGTCAGAATGTGGTGCTGGGAACGCTGGCGGGGCTTAAACTCTGTCATTTGGGGCTGATTCTTTGCAGCACAACACCAAGGGCAAAGCAAGCCCCTGAAGGTTGAATAAAGGGCTGTTCAAGAGCATGGACAAAATCTAAAACAGACTGAAATCAATAGGGCTTTTCCTTGAAAACCTATAAATAGTTTTCTGAAATAACTTTTTTTTTGCCTAAGATCTTGGGAAACTATTTCCAGTAGCTTTCCCTTATGACATTGCTTCCCTGCTTCCATTCATGTACACCCAGGGCAGCAGTGAGTCAGGGGTGTGTGCCCACATTCAACATGCTTGCTGCCTTCTGTATGTGACAGTATGCATGTGAGAGGACTAGGTGGCAGTGTCATTAGAGAATCTCAGGCTTTAAAGAAGTGACCAAACTCTATAATTAGCTCCTGCATGTGTTCGGGTTAGGCAGGGCATAGGTGGGTCTCTCTGAAATTAGAGTAGAGGACAAGCCTCTAACTAGGAGAAGCTGGTCTATCAAATCACCTCTTGTCTCATTCCCTTGAGACACCCACTTTGAGTCCTTTCAGCACCACTATCACTGATTCCAGGAACACGTGATCCAATCTACTCTCTTGGGCCCACAGCTAGACTAAAGAATTAAGCCCATTTTTCTACCTTTCCTCATATAGCTGAGTCAGCCTATAGAACTAAACAGGGCTGAGCTTCATGATTACAATTCTGTAAGATGAGAAATAAATGCTGTATAAATTGCATCTCTCTTATTTGCATCTATATTGTTTTCCCATGTATTTTAGTATATCTATCTTTTGCTATCTGGGGATTCTCTTTCTGTAGGTAACAGCTGCCCTAACCTGGGAGGATTTTGAATATCAAGTCAGTGAAAGCAAGTTGTTTAAAGGCAGATGGACTCACAATCTTGACCTTCCTGGGCACTTCCAAAAGATCCAGTCTACCCACTCAAATACACATTGCAAGTGTGTAAATCCCAGGGGAATACAGATTACATATAGGAGATGATCCTTAATCCACCACTGAATCTAGATACCCACTCTACTTCTCAACCTTGATTTCAACCTGTGCTTCACTCTTTGGAATCTGCCTTTTGATCGCCTGATGAACTGTTTGGGTGGCTTACCCTTGCCACTGACCATTGGGTGTGACTGATCACATGAACACAACCAAGGCATCTGCCTGGGCTCAGTGGAACTTATTAGCATGGCTCACTTCCTTCTCCTCCCTCTCACCAGGTGATGAAGTCTGGCAATCTGCACACTGCCTCATGCCTCACATAGTGACTGAAGAAATGGGAAGCATTAAGAGGTTGAGTAGCATAAATTTCCTGACATGATGCTAAAAACCATACTCACTGGAGAAAACAGGAGTATAAACTCATTTTAAAAACATGATACCATACAATATTTCAGCAATGAGACTAGAACAAAGCTGATCCAAGGTTTAAGTAAACTTTTGTCTCCTCATGAACCAAACCCAGCACCATTCTCCATTCCTTGTTCCCTGAGTAAGAACAAACATGAAAACAACTTACTGTAAACTGGATTTGGCAGCCACCCATGATATAGTCCAAGAAAGAGTGCATCTTGTGGATCTGTATAGGAGGAGGAGAGGAGACTGGGTTAATAACAGCATGGTCTGTTTCCTGATATACCGGAGGGCTAAACTTTGGGAATAGGCTGGTAAGCCAGAGGGAAGAGCAGAAAGACATCTGTAGGAAAGAGATGGGTCAGTTCATTTTTGTTCTGTTAAAGGAGAGAAAGAAAGCAACGTCAATACAGATGGGCCTGTGCGGGCTGCCAATATCCACCCCCTGCTCCCCTCTCTTTTGGTTTATGCATGATTTTAATCAGCTCTGCCTCTGGGGTGAAACTTAAACTATATTTTCAAAGGTCACTACTGTTTTGAAATCAATAATGTCACACATTTGACTTCAGTCTTGCTTCCCTGTGTCTAGGTCCCAGTCTTGGTAACATTCTTTAATACACAGGTAATCTAGATTGGTAGCTCTGAGATCACAGTTACCTGGGAGGGTAACTTACTGATAATTTCTAGTTAGTTAGACCCCTACCCTACCATGAATAACAATGACTAACATTTATTGAGTTACTGCACGCCAACTACTTAATGTCTTTTATCTCATTTAATTTTTGGAACTACCCTTTGAATGTAATACAGTTATTATTATTGTACCCATTTTATAGATGAGGAAACTGAGGTTACAATAACAACTCCAATAAATGGTAGAGTTGAGACTCAAATGATACAAGTCTGGACTACACAGTCCATCCCTTTGACCTCTATGCTGGAAGTCAGTTATAGTCATTGCTTTCTGCCATCTGCTACTATCTGTGTTCTCATATTCTTTACTGATTTCTTGTCTTAGATTCTCCTTCTTTATGATTTTGCTGTTTGGCTCTTGGTAATATTTATCTATTCAACAAGTATTTATTGAACGTCCACTATGCACTAGATGCTATGAATACAGTGATTAGAGAAACAGACATGGTACTAATAGTCATAGAGCTTAAAGTCAGGATCCTTCTACCTAGGTAGCCAGTAACTGTGATTTTTGTCCTTCGCTTCTCAGATTCCATCTAACGCTCAGGGAAGCTTCTCAAGAGACTGACCCCCCAAATCCTGTGTTACTCTCTCTAGGTACCACCTCCAGGTGGCACACATCTATTGGCAGACTTTTCTCAGGGTTGATGTTCACTTGGCTCTCTATTAGTGCCTGCTCCTGTATTCCTTATGGCAATGCTCTGAGTGATAGTAAATTGAGAACCCTCTGTAAAGGATTCATGATTCTAGATGCCATTAAGAACATTCATGATCCATGGGAGAAGGTCAATATATGAACATTAACAGGAGTTTGGAAGAAGTCAATTTCAACCCTTATGGATGACTTTGACGGGTTCAAGACTTCAGTGGAGAATGCAGATGTGGTGGAAATGGCAAGAGAACTAGAGTTAGAAGTGGAGCCTGAAGATGTGACTGAATTGGGCAATCTTATGATAAAACTTGAGTGGATGAGAAGTTGCTTCTCGTGGATGAGCAAAGAAAGTGGTTTCTCAAGATAGAATCTACCCCTGGTGAAGATGCTGTGAACATTGTTGAGATGACAACAAAGGATTTAGAATATTCTATAAACTTAGTTGCTAAAGCAATGGCAGGGTTTGAGAGGATTGACTCCACTTTGAGAGAAATTCTACTGTAGGTAAAATGCAATCAAATAGCATCACATGCTACAAAGAAATCTTTCATGAAAGAAGGATTCAATCAATGCAGCAAACTTCACTGTTGGTGTTTTTTAAAAATTGCTCCAGCCACCACAACCTTCAGCAACCTACCACTCTGATCAATTATCAGCATCCATGAACATCAAGTCAACATCCTGTACTAGTGAAAAAAGATTACAACTAGCTGAAGGCTCAGACAATTGTTAGCATTTTTTAGCAATAAATTATTTTTTAATTTAGGTATATATTTTATTTAAACATAATGCTATTGCACACTTAATAGGCTGCAGTGTAGTATAAACATAACTTTTATATGCACTGGAAAAGCAAAAAATTTGTGTGACTCACTTTATTGTGGTGGAACTAAACCCAAAATCTCTCTGATGTATGCCTCTCTCTCTCTCTCTCTCTCTCTATATATATATATATATATATATATATATATATGTGAATATATAAGCACATATATGGACATATATATATATTGTGTGTGTATATATATACATATATATATGTGCATATATATATATATATAATATGGATGACATTTAAGTCCTGTGTGGTGAAGTCAGACAGACATGGGTTAAAATCTCAGCTCTTAAATTTACTACTCGTGTGACTCTGAGCTAGTTATATTACCTCATTTGAAAGTAGAAATCTCAGGTTTATGATAAGAATTAAACAGAGTTTATTGTAGTAACTCTCACACAGTAAATATTCAACTAGTGGCAGAATTAGTCTCAGACGTGATTTAAAAGCTTTAATTATTAGGATGTGTGATTCCCTGCAAAGTTATAGCTCCTTTGGTAGGAAATTCTAGGCCCTGTAATCTTCTCTAGTTGTCTTGTTTTTATGGAATCCTTTCAGCATGAGTAAAGTACTACATGTAAAGCACTGGGCACTATGAAAGGCACATAGTAGGTGTTCTAGAAACCCATTTGGGAATCCCCCTCTGGTGCTGCCCTGGGCAGAGAAGATCCTGACCTGTGACCAGAACTCTCCTGTCTTTGGGGACAGGAATATCCCAGAGGAGAGGATGGTGGCATTGGGCTGCCACAGCTCCAAAACCACCCAACCTTTTACATTTATCATTTTATGTCCCTTAACACATTGAATATTTGATTTTTATTTTTAAAAGATCACATCTATTTGACACTCTTTCTCTCTGACCACATCACCTGCATTCTTCCTCCCAGTCAGCCCTAGCTTCATACTCAGGGAAGAGAAGGCTGTGTACATACCTTACACTGATTCAAAATCACAACGCCTGAGTTCTTATAATTCTTCTTCTTGGCTTTGTACTTGGGATTGATGCACTCCCACTGCACCTGCAACAAGAAGGGTCTCAACATGAGAACCTGCTCAGGAAGAAGTTGAGTCCTTCAATGTGGCCAGGTTGCTGGGTGCTGCTGGACAAACTGAACTGGTAAGAGGAGAAGCAGCATTGTTAGGACCAGACAATAGTAACTGACTGATATATTGATGTATGGAAGTGTGCATGCCCATGGGAAACACAGAAGGGGTTTAGGTTTCTGTGTAGTGCAATATGTCTCTGTGGCATGTGGTAGTGTTTGGGTACTTGCCTTAGTATCAAGTGTGTAAGAGTAAAATGGTAGAAATATATGAAAAGCCAGTGCCCATGATAAAAATTTGGAGGATTCAAGTCATTTCTCCAAAGGGTTAAGTGTGTTATGAATGTTGGCAAGTCATGGAAACGTAGGGCTGGGAAGAATACCACTACCAATAGCAGTTATTTTGGGAGTGCTAGCTATATGGTAGTTGCTCTGCTAGTTATATCATGGATTGTCTTATCTAATCTTCACAAAATTATGAGGTAGGTACAATTATCACCCTCATATTTTAGGTGAGAAAAGCGAAGCACAGAGAGATTAGGTATTTTTCCAAGCCTAGACAGCTAAAAAAAATTTAGAAATATTCTCATCTAAACTTTGCATTTTACTGATGGAGACACTGTAGTATTTGGAGGCAGTGTCTTGTCCAAGGTCACATAACTGCTTTGGGTTGGGCTAGTTCTACAATATAGGACTAGAGCTACGATGTAGCTCTAGAATCTAGGTGCTCAAATGCCACCATGCTCCATTCTCATTACACTTAATCATACATTGATGTTTTGCTTCTGTTTTATTTGTAGCTGGGTGCCAAGGATGCATGATAGAGAGCATCCAGGGCAAAACCACAAGTGGTTTATCATGTACCTGTTTCCCTTCCAATGCTCCTCTCATCTCCTTGAATGTTGAGGTGAATTCTCCAATGAAGTCATGTTTGCCATTGGAGTCCCAGTCCCATACTATGCACTGCAAGAGAAAAGAATTATTATTACTTTTTAAAAATTAAGAATGCAGCCACAGCAGCTGAAGGCAGTGTGAACTCTATAAGGAGGAGTGGATGAAAGAAGTTTGGTCTGGAACAAAAGCCCAGGAGTCTGGGATTGCAGCATGTAGGATGTAATATTCTTTAGTTTGCTAGAGCCCTTTACTTGGCCTTTTTGCTAAGATCTCTAAACAGTCCTGTGATCCAGCAGTGACTGCAATAATCTGCCCATTTTTCAGATAAGGCCAGGAAGACCCAAAGAAGATAAGTAATGTGCTGAAGGTACTATCGAGTGAGTGAAAACCTGGGACTTGAAGGCAGGTGTCCTGCCCCCAATTCCATGGCTCTTGTCCCCATAGCAGACAGCCTCCCTGGTTGACAGCCAGACCCAGATGCCCGAGTCCCTGTCTGTAGCTTCAACAATAGCAGCTTCTGTGTAATGATTAGAATGGGGCCACATTAATCACATTTTTCTATTATTTTTTTTCTGAAGGCAAAAGAACAATGCCAACAAAAGAGAGTAAGAAGGCAAAAGAGTGAAATCTTTAATGTACTCACACAAAAGATGGATAGAAGATGGTGAGAGAAATGGCACTGGTAAATATCACCCACCCATCACACACAAGATGAGACCATTCGCTTCTGACAAGAGGGCTCCTTTTAACAATGCTAAGGCTAAATTCTGAACTCCCAAGTGACACTGTGTAGAGTGACTAGATTAGATCAGCAGCAATCCCTCTGCTTGGTCACATGTCTTGGTGAACAGAAGGTTGTCCATTTTTTTTTTTCCCAGGGTAGAGGTTGGACTAGGGTCTTTAGATATCACTTCTACATCTTGAGCCAATGATTTGCAGCAAAGAAGTCCCAGACCTCAAATAAGATGAGGACAGCAAAGGGGGCCTTTCACCCAGAGGTTCTCTTTGGAATACCGGGGTTCTAACAGGCAACCTGGTCCTTCCTCAGGATACAGATCCCAATGGCCTGTCTGCCTTGAAAAATTTGATTTGTAAATCTATTCCCAGATTCTGTGGGATGCCCCACAGATGTATAATAAAATATGTCCAAAATGAAACATAGTTTTCCCCCTAAATTTATTCCTACTCATTTATTTTCTGTCACTGTGAATCGCACCAACATGCATCCAGTTGCTACAAACAGAAAACTGGGCATCATTCCCACTATTCCTCTCTCCCCTCACCCTCCCACATTGGGTCCTCTCTATTCTGTCTCCCAAATATGGCCCAATTTCAGCTCTTCTCTCCACTCTCACTGCTCCTTCTAACCTGCATTACTACAGCAGTCTCCCAGCCTGTCTCCTTGCATCGCCTTTCTTGTACTACTCTATCCCCTATAACCCACTAGTTATGTTAATTCCCTGCTTAAAATTAAAATGTGCATAGGTTAATAGGTCTTCCAAGATCTTTCATAATCTGACTCCCTCAGCATTCCCAAATTCACCCTTTATGATCCATGTTTACAGTACTTTAAAGTTTCTCTATTATGGGGTTGGTAGGGATAAAAAGCATTTACAAAGACTTTTTTTTGAGACTTCTTAGAGAAAAACTATATTCTCCGCTTCTGCTCTCTCTTTAAATGTGGAGGATTTTGTTAGGTAGTTATTTTGCTTAGAAAATATGAAGAAGCCTTTTGGTTAGGAAAAAGAATGCATTAGAATAAATCAGAATGGAAAAGATTAAGATAAAAAGAGCTAAGTTGCTCTGCTGAAAAAAGTAATGGTCAAGTTGAATTTTCTCTTTGGTAACTAGAGACACAAAGGTGAGACCCAGAAGTGAGGGTTGAGAAGAAATTAGGGCAGGTTTCATCAGAGGGCTGAAGATTTGGGGTGGGAGGAGGTGAGAGACAGGTAAAAAATTTTGGAAACTGTGATGTCTAATTTTCAAGGTTGGGTTATTTACGTATCTCTCTTCTCCATGCCTCTCTGACTTGCCCCCCTCCTATTAACCATGAGGCTCCAGTAAATCTGCTACTTGCAACAGCATTACACTGATGGTGACTTGGAGAATAAAGGAGAGGGGCTGTGTCCATGTTGTGGGGACAAGCAGACCAGAGAGCAGCATGAGATGCACAACAGTGACTGAGACTTGAGTGGGGAGCAGGACTGTGAAGGGAGAGTTTGACAGGTGAACCCTAGGAGTGGGACTCCAAAGAAATACTGTAAAGGGCTTTCAGCTTCTACAATGACATGAAATTAGAATTCAAGTTATTTTATTTAGAATTTTAAAAAAGTTTGATCCCAGAAAGTTGGAGAATTACAGTAAAAATTTAGTTATAATCACTACTCAATTTACACTAACTTGTTGGTAATTATATGTTTACTCAATTGGGAGATGCTAAAAGGAAATTACTATCACGTGAAGGTCTGAGAACACTTTAAATTAAAAAAAAAAATCTCTTGACCTTGTAAAGTCTGCTTTTAGTGCCATGACTAAATACTTGTAGTTTTCCTTCCTATTGCATGGTAGGATTATATTTCTTTGTCCCTATATGTTTGGCTGTGGCCTTGTGACACATATTGGCTAATGAAATACAAATAGGAAACTTGAGCCACTTTCAGGTGAAAGCTTGAAGAGCTGGAGCTTGATCTGTATGTTTTATCACTCCTCCTAGTTTGGTGATCACCAACATTCCTAAAAGTAGTTGCTCTGTCAACCTTAGTCCCTAAGTGAGGGTAATGTAGAGCTCCCAGATGACTCATGATGGTCATATATGTATACAAGAAATAAACCTATTGTTTTCAGCCATGAGATTACTACAGCATAACCTAGTCTAAGAATTATTTGAGTATCTAAAGCACTGTCATAGGAAAAGGTATTACAATTACAATTTACTTAGTCTGACTCCAAAAGTGAGAAAAACAGAATTTCAAGAGGAGGTTACAAAGAAGTAAAAAAAAAAAAAAAAAAAAAAAAGCATTTTTCAATCAACCTGTTCAAAAACAGAATAATCTGTTTGTAAGAGTGTGTTTTTATTGCTGGAAATGTTCGAGTGGAAACTATAGGACCACAGGCAAAAAATGTAGTAGAGAAAGTCAAATGGAGAAAATTATAAAGAATTTGGTGGGATATTTTTAAAAACTTTCTTCTAACTTGGAGATGCTAAGTTTAGTTCTAGTTGCACAGAGTGCAAAATAAAGTCAATGGAAGACTTAGCTCACTCCGGTTGAAATGTTATGTAATACAGCATAGCTTTGGCAGGAGTGATAAGAACCCCTTTTTAATTCAAGGTAGGATGAAGTTCTACCTCACTCTTTCCAATGGGCAGTGAAACAAATCAATGATTCGATCATTTGGAAAAGTTGTTCAGGATGTACATTGTGACCACCACATCGTGGAACCCAGTGAATTGATCTGCTGTTACGACGAGGTGTTTTTCTCTCTGTTTGCCAGCCGCTCCTTATTGACCTTGACACTCACACATTTCTTACTTGGAGCAAGAAACAGAAGAGAGCTTGCTGAGCCTGGACATAGGAAGAGGAAAGAAGGGTGGTTCCTGAGACTCTGTCTTTGAGACTCATAACTTTGCCTGGTGGTAAATACAGCCTGCCGAATGCCTGAGTCTGATGCTCAGATACTTACTCTTCTACATTTGGGAAAAGCAAATAAAAAGGCAAAGGGGGCAGAAACAAATAAAAGAAGTGGAAGCAGCCGTTTTTTAACATCCTTGCATTGGTTAAGAGAGTAGGTGTCCCTTCTGTAGGGGAAGGGACATAAACCACATGTCACTCCTTCTTTGCCCTCTTGGATTTCCCATCATGCTTTGGTTAATCACTGTCCTTCCTTCACCACAGCCTTCAGCTTGGTGTTCGTAATGTGCTCTGGCTGGGGCACAAAGGGAGTGACCAGCATCCACCACCCTCAGCTGGAGGATGGGTCTGGCCTGACACAACTCCAGTTGGGGCCTCCCACCAGCAGGTAGCGCTGTTTACAAGGGCCTGCTTCTTCAATCAGCTGGCATTCCCCATGATGGCAGTTGCAGAATTGTTTTGACCTTTCTGAGAAGGGATCCCAAAGGAATTAAGTCACGGTGAAGCAGACAGATAAAAACACTGGCTTTCCTTCTCTCCCTGCCATGAAGCTGGCTTATAACAGCTCTGATGTGGCTGACAGAGGAACATATCTTAGTGAAAAGTAAACAGATCAACCACTCTGCAGAAAATCTGAGACAGAGGCAGAGTTCTTGGTGTGAATCAATAGGAAGGTCTTGACATATCTGTGAGAACTTAGCGTCTCAAAATTGTCTGCAAACCAGAAAGCCTTCTCAAGTTCTTACATCTCACAGAGAGGTTTAGGTATAGAATCTTAAATTGTGCCTGCTCAACAGAGATGGTCTAGTGAACTCTCTCTTTTGCAGAAAAGGAAATTGATGGCAGAGAAGTGACTTCCACAAGTTCACCCAGTACGGGGGGTATTGAATTCCAGGTTTTCTGCCTCCCTGATTTCACCACTAACACACAAACAGTGAATTACAGTTTGGTACATGAAAACTACATAGTGCTTACTATATGCCAGACATTGTTCTGAGCACTTCATATATACCAACTCAGTGAAATCACAGAACAATTTATTGTTATGTTTATTTTACAAATGAGGAAACTGAGGCACAGAAAGGTGAAGTAACTTTCCCAAAACTATGCAACTAACCCTAGGTAATCATTGAACTTAAGGAAGTTAAGCTTCATTGATTGTCTTAACTGAGCATCTTTTATGAAGCCAGGCCATTTGTGTTTATGGTCTTTCATTCTTTACAGTAACCCTGAAATGACAATATTATTACCATTTACAGGTAATTGCCATTCACAGGTGCCATTTACAGGCTTAGAGAGGGTACATGACTAGCCTATATATTTGGTAAATGACAAAGATGGATTTGAACCCAGGTGTCTGATGTCATAGCTGAAGCGTTTTTTGTTATGCTATGCTGATTCTTAATAGAAGCTGAAATTCAGAATCAGGTTTCCTAAGTCCACTGTGTGTAAAATCCCCATTCTGTGATTGAAAGTGTAAATTACTAAGATCCTCTGAGGTTCAGTGAACAAAGCAAGCAACACAGAGAAAGAACCTGTTCACTATTTCCATGCAAAAGGATGCAAAGGCAAGTAGCCTGTGCACTGGCTAGCTCAGCTCTGTCTTTGGAATGCACAGATAAGTGTTTCTGAGGGTTTGGGCTATTCCTTCTTGCTTTTATTTTGCATTTGTCTTGAACCCATTAAAATAAATATGCTATGCCAACTTATTGTATACTAGCTTTTTGTGATGGTCAGTTTCATCTGTCACTAGGCTAACTGGCTAACAGTCCCCATCTATTCAATCAAACACTAATCTGTTTTGTAGATGTGATTAAACAGTTCATAATCAATTGTCTTTAAAGGAGATTTTGTGGTTCCATATTAATTTTAGGATTGCTTTTTCTTTTCTTGTTTTTCTTAAATAATAAATTTATTAAAATTTCTTACTTTTTCTTTTTAACAAAAGAGCCAAATTGTCAATGCAAATGCTTTTTCTATTTCTGTAAAAAATGTCATTGAGATTTTAATGGGGATAGCATTGAGACTGCTTTGGTAGTATGGACATTTTAATATTGTCTTCCAATCCGTGGACACAGAATGCCTTTCAATTTATTTGTGTCTTCTTTAATATCTTTCATCAATGTTTTGTAGTTTCCATTATACAGATCTTTCACCTCCTTGGTTAAATTTATTTCTAAGCATTTTATTCTTTTTGATGCTATTGTAAATAGGATTGTTTTCTTAATTTTCTTTTAGATGGCTCATTGTTAGTATATAGAGATGCTACTGATTTATGTATGTTGAGTTTTTATATCCTGCAACTTTATTGAATTCATTTATTAGATCTAACAGTTCATTTTTGTGGGGTCTTTAGGGTTTTGTACATATAGAATTATGTCACCTATAAGCAGAGATAATTTTATTTATTCCTTTCTGATTTGGATGCCTTTTGTTTCTTTTTCTTGCCTAATTGCTCTGGCTAGGACTTTCAGTACTATGTTGAATAGAAGTGGTGAGAGTAGGCATCCTTGTCTTGTTCCTGATCTTAGAGGAAAGGCTTTCTATTTTTCATGATTGACTATGATGTTAGCTGTGGGCTTGTCATACATTGTCTTAATTATGTTAAAGTACACTTTTTCTATATTTAGTTTGTTGAGTAATTTTTACCATGAAAAGGTATTGAATTTTGTCAACCCAGAATAGCCAAAATGATATTGAGAAAGAAGAAAAAAGCTGGTGTTGGCATCACACTTCCTGATTATAAAATGTATTACAAAGCTATAATAATTAAAACAGTACGGTACTAACATAAAGATAGACCAATAGAACAGAATAGAGGGCCCCAA
Organism: Mirza zaza; assembly: GCA_008750895.1. Taxonomy (NCBI): domain Eukaryota; kingdom Metazoa; phylum Chordata; class Mammalia; order Primates; family Cheirogaleidae; genus Mirza; species Mirza zaza. The sequence continues at coordinate 42,880 of VSMD01108102.1, read as the reverse complement.
AATAAACCCACACATGTACGTTCAACTTATCTTTGAGAAAGGTATTTAGAATAGACAATGGGGGATGGATTGTCTCTTCAATAAATTGTGTTAGGAGAGCTAGATATCCATATGCCAAAAAATGATATTGGACTCCTACCTTATACCATACACAAAATTCAACTCAAAATGGATTAAAGACTTAAACATAAGACCTGAAATTATAAACTATAAATAAAGACATAGGGAAAAGCTTCTTGACATTGATTTTGGCAATGATTTCTTGGATATAATGGCAAAAGCATGGGCAATAAAAGCAAAAATAGACAGGTAGGACTTCATCAAACTAAAAAGCTTCTGCACAGTAAGGGAAATAATCAACAGAATGAGAGGGCAACCTATAGAATGGGAGAAGATATTTGCAAACCATGTATCTTATGAAAGGTTAATATTCTAAATAAAAAACTCCTATAACTTAATAGAAAAACAAACAACCCAATTAAAAATGGACAAAGGACTTCAATAGGCATCTTGTCATAGAAGACATACAAATGGTCAACAGGTATATGAAAAGATCCTCAACATCATTAATTATTAAGGAAATGCCAATCAAACTAAAATGTGATATCACCTCACCTTAAATAATAGCATTGCTATTATTTTAAAAATACACACACACATAAGTTTTGGTGAGGATGTGGAGAAATTGGAACCTTTGTCCATTGTTGGTGGGAATGTAAAATGGTGTAGCAGCTATGGAAAATGGTATGGGTGTTCCTCAAAAAAATTTCATATAGAACTCCATATGATCCAGCAATCCTATTTCTGAGTATATAACCAAAGAATTGAAATAAGGATCTTGAAGAGATGTCTGCACTTATGTGATCATTGTAGTATTATTCACAATATCCAAGATATGGAAACAATCTAAATATTCATTGATGAATAAATGGGTAAAGAAATATGGCATACACATACAATAGAATATTATTCAGCTTCAAAAGAGAAGGGAATCCTGCCATTTTTGCCAACAATGGATGAACCTGGAGTACATTGTGTTAAGTGAAATAAGCCAGTCATGGAAGGGCAAATATTGCATGATTCTACTTATATGAAGTATGTGCAATAGTCAAGCTCATAGAAGCAGAGAATGCGATAGTGGTTGCCAGGTGTTAGGAGGTAGGGAATTGGGGAATTGTTATTCCATATGTATAACCTTTTAGCTATACTAGGTGAATAAGTTCTGGAGAACTAATGCACAATGTAGGGCCATAGTTAACAATACAGTATTGTGCACTTTAAGATTTGTTCAACGAGTAGCTCCAAGTTAAATGTTCTCACCATAATAAAATAAAAATAAAATGTCACAAAGAAACTTTAGGAGGTGTTGGATATATCTACGACCTTGACTGGGATAATGGTATCATGTGGGTGTTTGCATATGTTCAAAGTCATCAAATTGTGCACATTAAGTTATGTGCAATTCTTTAAATATCAATTGTATCTCAAAAAAGCTGTTAAAAATTAAGTAAAAGAGATTTTCCTTGATAAGAGTAGAACTGAGGCTTTCCTGAGAAAGAAGAAATGTTGCCTGTGGACTAAAGCCTCAGCTCCTGCCCTTGGGGATGGCCTGCCCTCCAGATTTCGGACTTGCCTGGCCAGCCCCCACAATTGCATTAGTCAATGCCTTGCAATAAGTCTCGTAATACATGTATATTCTCCTGGTTCTGTTTCTCAGGAGGAACCCTGACTGATATGACCTTCCTCACCTCTTCCCTTGTTCTCATGAGTCACATTTTGAAGTGAGTTTTCAGTGACAGCCAGCTGATCCTCTCATACTAACGTGCCAGCGTCAATATCATACAATAGCTTTGTCCCAAGTGTTGTTCTAAGCATTTGGCTCTAACTCATTTGATCCTCACAGTAACTCTATCGGTGAGGTGCTGTTATTTTTGTCTCTACTCCACAGATGAGAAAACTGAGAAACAGAGGTCAATCAACTACTACTGTCTTGGAATCATCGGGGTGTTTAGAGTATGACCAACTTTGATGTCATGGTCCTAAGGATCTGAATCTCATCCAGTTTCTGGCAGGCAGAAGCCAGCTGGCCTAACCGTGGCCATCAGACAACACAGTGTCTGCTAATAACTGCAGAACTCTCACGGTTAAAGGGAATCTGTTGTTCTTCTCTTGGTTTTTAAATGTTTTTTAATATTGCAACTTGTTATTTGTCCAGGTAAAGTAGAAATCTTTGTCAGATTTCTCCTGGATCCTTACTTGTACTATCCTCTAAGTTTCATTTAATCTGTTTATATTTGCTTTAACATATCTCTAATTGCAGTTTCCTACTCTATAAAAGGTGTGTCTGGGAATGAGAATTGGAATGATTACTCTCTGAGATCCCTTCCAAATCCTAAATTCGCCAGCTACACGATATTGCATCTTTATCCCCTTTTCAATCTTCTGTTCCAAAGTCTGAGATAACCATATTAAAGCAATACAATTGTTAACTATCAATACCTGATTAACACTACTCCCTTTGTTTATCTTTTGTTAGGTATTTTTATGTTTCTTGGGCAAGTAAAAGTCACTTTTTTATTGTCTCATGGTGATCCTCACAAGAGCTCCATGAGATGGGAGGGTCCACTTTTACAGACGATGATTCTGAAATACAATAAAGCAGCTGAAGATGATTTATTCCAAAACACAGAGCTAGGAAGAATTGAATTAGATTGTGAATCTGGCTTTATTTCTTCCCTTCCAAGCCCCTTTTCATCATACCACATAACTTCACAGTTTACTTCCACTCTGTACCTTTCCAATAGCAGGCTTTGTCTTTTTCTTTTCTTTTCTTTTCTTTTTTCTTTTCTTTTCTTTTTTCTTTTCTTTTCTTTTCTTTCTTTTCTTCCTTTCTTTTCTTATCTTTCCTTTCTTCCTTTCTTTTCTTATCTTTCCTTTTCTTTTCTTGGTAACCAACTAATTCAAGGATTTCTGACTTCTTCCAGGCTTTTAATATACTCACATGCATTTTAAAATTTATCTTTGATAACAGATCCTCTTTAAAATTGCCCAGGAGGTTAATCCAGGAGGAGCCTTACTGGGTTCATTTAAAAAGGGAATTTTAAATCCAAACTATCAAGATTGAGTGTTAACAGGGTCCGCAACGTAATATCCGAACTGCGTTACCACATCTCAGTCTAGACCAGTCTTCTAACTGCAGATTTGGGGAAATGATATACTATCATTTTATGGAGGTTTTAGGTAAATACATATAATTATAATTCAGCCCTGCTATTATTAGGGATTTGTGAGAATTTCTTTCATAATTTAGTATTTGGAATGGTTTAGTGGTTTGCTCGAGACTGTAAACATCTATGAAAAGAATAGCAAATATGTATCAGCTTATTTGGAGGTTGTGAATACTTGAATATAGGCTGATCTTGGCTGGTTGTGAACATGGGAAGAGAATCCAAGCCCCCTTGATTATTCTTTCTTCATTTTATTATTTCTCATTACAGACTTGGCAATAGCCCTCTGACATCAACCCAGATGCTAGGATTGGAGTCAAAAGCAGCTCCTCCATTCATAACATGAACTCTCTGATTTGGACTTCTGTGTCTGGCAGCACAAAATGCCACATGGAATGAGACAAAAATCTTCTTAGTAGAGGGCAAGCTGAAGCTGGACCCTATAAGACGGGCATATGTAGGATCTAAGTGGGAGGGAGAGTTTCCCAAATCAAGATTATGTAGATACAATTCCAGAAGTGACAGGTAGGGTTGGGACCTCCATCATGTCCATCTCTGGGATTTGCCTTTGCTGGACTGGTGGGCAGGACTAATGGAAATCTGCCTGTATAAGAGCCTGAGTATCTTCTGAGAAACTCGACAAAAGCTGAGGGGAGAGTATGCTGGCAAGGTGGGTCCAGGAACAAAGACGTGGATGCTGGAGGGGTGGCGCATGGTTGACTAGAGTCTGGTAATAATCACTCAGGCTCTGTCTTCACAGCCTCATGTCTCAGTTCTAGGGAAGGGGCTATAAATAAAAAGGGAGCTTTAAAGAGTAGTTTTCACAAAATAGCAGTGTCTCACATGGGTCAAGGGAACAGAAGGAGTGACTTTGATGCAGCAAGAACCCTGCAGAATGCCGGTTTGGGCATACCACGGGTTGAGGCATGTCTCCATGCAGTGGGTGTGTTGCTTGGGGGTTGAGGGTGCAGGAATGGCAGGAGCAGTAGCACCAGGATGTCCAGCAGCCATAGAGGGCATGGACATTCACACACCAAGGTGTCTGTGCACCAAGGCAGCGGCAAGAGGCAGCAAACAGCAAAGAGAGGAAATGGTGTTGGAATCTTTGGGATCCATGTACCATGACTCCCAAGGCTTTTGGGTTAATGCTTCATGTGAGTTTCTGATACAATGGAAGTAGAGAAGGGTCCTCAACTAGTTTCAAGGTAGCAGAAACTGGAGACAATGCAGGAGAGGAGAGTGGGGGGTAGGGCTTGTGCCATGAAGGAGCTGAAGGGACTTGTAGGTAGAGCATGTGAAAGAACCTGGTTGAAATTTCAAAGAAATAATTAAAGGGTTGACTTTAAAGTGAGGTTAGAAGTCCAGCCTTAGTTGATGGAGCAAGATCAAGTAAAATGCAGGTCCTACCACTAGCCTTTGTTGTAAGAACTATTCTAGTGCTGGGCACAGTGGCTCATGCCTATAATCTTAGTGCTTTGGGAGGCCAAGACAGGAGGATTGGTTGAGGTCAGGAGCTCAAGTTCAGCCTGAGCAACATAGCAAGGTTCTATCTCTATGAAAAAATTTAAAAATTAGCTGGGCATCATAATGTAGTCCTAGCTATTCTTGAGGCTGAGCAAGGAGGATCGTTTGAGCCCAGGAGTTTAAGGCTGTAAGGAACTGTGATTGTGCAGCCAGGGGGACAGTGAGACCTTGTCTCAAAAATAAATAAATAAATAAATAAATAAATAAATCTATTTTAAATATTGGGTATGCCACCAAGATTTAATTCCAGGTGCAAGCCTCATATATGAGTTTGTGCAGTCAGCCACCAGCTATTTTCCCTGCTCTCTCTTCTGAGCCTAGCCTTAAGAGGGAAAAACATGGAACATCAGGGTATAAACTCCAGGCACAGAGGGGGAGTGCTCCCTTCACAAACTCATGGCAGCACCATTTTCCTCAATCTGCTCCTTATGTCTTGCTCTCTGATTCTAGACTCTCTAGTGTGGACTTTGCTACTCTCCCTTCTAAATCTTCCCTCAATTTACTCTTTGCATCTGTCTCCCTACATTTCCATTAATTGGAATGTTCCCCCCCTCCAAATTAGAGAGTTGATTAAAAATGTCAATACCTTCAGGAGAGAGAACACTTTGATGTTGAGAGGAAATGTGGTAGTGATCTAATACGGTGGAGACAGCAGCACTCTTGAAGTCACTCACAATTCTATCCAAATCTCTTCCCTTTCACTGGACAACTGTGTAATCGTGCCCAAATCACTTTGCCTTTTTCTACCCAGTTTATTTATCTCTAAGGTGGGAATGTCTATGGCCATACCACCCCAAACACAGCTGATCTTGTCTGATCTCAGAATCTAAGGTGGCGGTGATATTCCTCTCTATTTGCCAAGTTGTTGCAAGGATTTATTAAACACACACATTATTTACCAGCTACCATGGACTAGGAATTGTGCTGGCAATAGGGATAAAGAAATGAAAGACTTAGCCCCTGCCCTCAAGAGTCCATGGTCTGTGACTATGGTGGCAGTAATTACAGTTATATCCTGGCTCACACCGTCTTCTTCGATCCAACCAAAAAACCCAACCAAGGACAAAAAACAACATTCAAAGGCCATCCTGGCTCCTTTGAATGACCATTGAATGGAGTATTGCTGTAAGTAGGCAAACAAATTCCTAAAACAGCACACTCATGAAAGTCAGACTTTAGGGATGCCCAGCAGGGAAAGGCAAAGGATGTGTTGGTGTTATCTCGTCAGTTCACACGTCTCTGATTTTTTTGGAAGGTAGCCAATCCTGGAGACATTCCACAGTCAAGTGCGTCATTCTTGGAAGCTTTCATTGGAGATTTATGGCCTTGGGAGGCTTGGTTGGTTCAGATAAGCTTCAAAGGCTCCCAAATGTTTGTCCAAACCTTTTTAACTTCACACCTCACTATTCTTTAGAAAGACTGAAACTCCCATAGTTGTGTGGGCAGAGTGAAGAGGCAAGTTTTGACAGTGACTTATGCCTCAGGCTTTCAATGAGAGCTCTATCTTCATTATCAGAGTTACTGTGCACTGCTTCAACCTGTACCAATCTCTTCTACCAAATTTACAGGTGTAAGATCTGAGAACCTGATATTAGATCTGGGGACTGATGGGTGGTTGGACTCAGGAAACTTCCTTATGTGAATTGCAAATGTGAACACAGTCCCTAGTCAATGCACAGATATTCAACAATACAGGATGGTCCAGTTGGCTGCGGTGTGATGCATATTACTTTTGACATATGATGAAGCACTGCTATGAGGAATTCTAAAATTATAAGTATCTCTCCTTTATCTCTCTCTCTTTTTTTTTTTTCTGTTTCTATCTATGTCTCCACCTATCTGTATTTCTTAGACCTACTTTGGATGAGTTTGATCTATTCTATAGATTTACTGTAGTCCCCAACCCCAGTACTGGTCCGTGGCCTGTTAGGAAATAGGCCGTGTATCACCACCTGAGCTCTGCACCACCATCCCCCCTCCCCCCACAACACCGCACCCTCCCACTCTTGGTCCATGGGAAAATTATCTTTCCTGAAACAGGTCCCTGGTGCCAAAAAGGTTGGGGACCACTGCTATATTATGGAAGGAAGCAGAAAAAGTGACTGTGGATTTTTTTTCCTATTTGGTGCTTTTCTTTCACTCATTATCATGCCTTTCTTGAGTACTTCCACTGTGTCAGAAAATAAGCTAGGTGCAGTATATAGAGGACCAAAGAAAAAGATACATCAGTGCACTACAAAGAGCTACAAAGAAAAATATTGAAAAGATACACAGATTAATCTCTACCTACATAAAGCTTACAGTCCAGTGGTAAAAATAGACATTAATTACATGTGGAAAAAAATGTAAAATTAAAGTGGGTACATAACAAGGACTCAAGTACTTATGCAAGGACCTTGGAGAACTTTTCACAAATGCTAACTAATAAATCTCTCCAAATGTTTTGGAGTATCACTAGGAACTGGTATGGAAATCCCTATTTCATTTAGAATTTTGATATTCTAGGTATATAACTTGTATATAACTCACTGATTTACAAAAGCAATTGTTCTGCCTAGTCTTCAGAGGAAAGAGCATTGGTCTCAGAATGGCCATTACCTTTTTCAGACAGGACTTTTCATTTTCCAGGGGCCTTAAGACTATCTCATTTGGAGAAAGAAAAGATTGGACTCAATAATCCTCAACTTCTTGTCCAACTCATAAAATGATTTTTAAAAATCATATGATTTCCCTTTTTTATCACTAGTGTCATTCTTACCCATCAGTGGGATCACCCTTGATCAACTCTGGGGAGAATCATTGAATCATATTCTTACTGATAGAACCACACACTCTAGATTCCCATTTGGCTATGTCATTGCATCCATTCTAGACAGTAATGGCTCACCAGGGACAATTCGAGTAGAGGCAATTTTAGAAGGCAAAGTCTAAAATTATCCTATTTCATTTTTGCTTACTATGGATCTAACTCTAACAGGTGTTGACTTTTTTCCTGGAAATATCGAACTAAACTCTTGCAAAATCCTTATTTGTTATGGAGGAAAGATTTCCTAACCCTACTGAAAAAGAGTGCCCTGAGTAAATGCCCTTTGACTGACTAAGTGGGGGTGATGTGTGCAATATAAGCTCTAAATTTTGGAGGTCAGAGGTCACCACTCCCCAATTTCCTTCTAAAGTTCCCTATGTAAGTGATGCCTAATAAGTACATGCCTTTTGTTCTATCATCTTATTTATTGTTAATATAGTCAGCATTTGAATTATTTCTGTGTGCCAAGAAATCACTGGATAAGTACTCTAAGTACATCTCATTAGTCCTCACAGCAAACCTGTGAGGCAAGTGTTGGTAACCACATTTTAAAGGACAATGAAGCCCAGAGATGTTGGGTATTTTTCTCGAGGTCACTGAGCCAGAAAATGATAAGGTTTGGATTTAAACCTTAGTCTCTTGGGAAAGAGTCTGTGCTTTTTCCAAACTGGCTTGTACTTTTCCATGTACCACACTGCCTATTTATTTTCCATTGAATGAATATTTATTGAGTATCTGCTATGTTTTACATAAATTTCTGGGTATTATAATAGTTACATGACAGTTGAGACAGGATGCTATATCACTAGCTTTATAAAGGCAGTATTTACCAAGTCCTAGAGCATTCTATAGAATTTTTGTTTAGCTTAACTTTCTGCAGGCAATTCAGAAATGTAAAGTATTTTAAACAGAGGAATAACATAATCAGATTAGCATTTTGAAGACATAACTCTGGCTGTCAAGTGGAGAATGAATAAGGGGGAGGAGAATAGAAGTACAGTGAGAGCTTGAAGTAAATCTATGACACTGGAAAGATTATGAAGGTATTAAGAATATGGAAACTTGTAGAGTGTAATTGGATCTTTTGGGTAGATGCCCAGTAATGGGATTGTTGGGTCAAATGGAACTGTCTGGGGGATGGTTATGCTGGAGACTCAGACTTGTGGGGGGTGGGGGGGAAAGGGCATTTATTGAAACCTTAAAATCTGTATCCCTATCATATGCCGAAATAAAAAAAATAAATAAATAAATAAATAAAAGAATATGGAAACTACAGTTTTCAATCTCTAAGTAGATGTTGGGGTTGAAGAAGAAGAAAAGAAGGATTATACCCCAAACTTCTGGGGTAATTGAGTTTGGGATTTGGCCATGATGAACCCCACATTCTTTGACCTCTAATAAACACCATGATTCTCTGAATCTGTGACAGGTAATTATTGTTTCTTCTGGCAAAATGCCTGTGTCTCTGTTTCTAAATGAGGTAGGCTGCTCGTGGTTTATTGATTGCTGTAATTTGATGCCTGGAGGCAATCTCCCATTGGGTCCCTGAGGAAGAAAAAGCACTTGAAGACTGGATAAGAACAGATGACTCCATTTGTGTGGCTTGATCAGTCTGAAAACCAGAAACTGACAACGTGGATGGGAGTCACTGACAGCCACCAGGAAGGCTTGGCACAACCAGGCAACTTGATTACTATGTGTTTCTAACATCAACTCATTTACTTGCCTCTCTTGGTTAATTATTGCCTAATGCCACCATCATAGGTGTTCAGGACTTGATAGTTGTTTCTTGCTCTATTGCCTGGCCTAGAATGTGGTGGTATCATCATAGCTCACTGCAACCTCAAACTCCTGGGCTCAAGCGATCCTCTTGCCTCAGTCTCCAAAGTAGCTTAGACTACAAGTGTGCACCACCATGCCCAGCTAATTTTTTATTTTTTGTGGAGATGAGGTCTCACTATGTTGCCCAGGCTGGTCTCAAACTCCTGGCCTCATGTGATCCTCCCCCCTCAGTCTCACAAAGTGCTAAGATTATAGGTGTGACCCACTGTGCCTGGCCTAGGACTTGAAAGTTTTAAAACAAAGAAAACAAAACAGATCCCCAAAAACAAGGAGAAATTAGCCACTCCTAACTAATCACACAAAATGGGCCATACAAAAAAGTTTTTCTGTTGCCATGTTCAAGCAAATTCTGGGTGTTTAAATTGGACTGACCATCCACCTATCAGACAATATAAAAGGAACCCAGGCATTCCAGTTAGATGCAAAAAATTTGTTTTGGACTGTATTGTTTTATCACTACCATGAGCTTGGGCCCTGCTCTGCTCTAGTGTTCTTAATGTTTCTTTGGCTTGCTTTGGTTGAACATCTATCCTTGAACACAATAAGATCATCAGACCTTTGATGCTCAGCAGTTTTTAGGGCCTAGCTAATCCCTGAAATTCTCTCACTCAACGCTCGCTCTTTTGGGCAACCATCACATAAGATCTAGGTCTGGATCCTGGTCCTCACCACTCATGAACTGGCTGCATACTAAGGTCTTGTGTAGACTTACTCTACCCATCCCCTAGACACCAACCTTAGGATAATTCAAAATTTCTCTCTTTTTTAAAGAAAAATTCATTTAGTTATTTATGATGGGGTCTCTCTGTTTCTAAAAGCTTATTTTCTATATCAGTTAGTTTTTCTACATACGTTTAGCCATTCCTGGCCAATTTGTTCCTCATTGAGATATCATGTTTACTTACTTGGTATGAAAATATGAAAAAAAAAAAAAAAACAATTCAGAATTTCCTGGATGAAACAAGAAAACTAAAAATTTGTGCTAGGTTATTAACCAAAAATTGCTACCATTGAAACTATTTGTTAAACAGAATCAATTCTCCCGTTTTAAACAATAATTATTATAGACAGACTTTTGGATAGAACGCCATCCAATAATTATTAACATTATTAATTATTAATTAATTAACAATAATTATTATAGACAGACTTTTGGATAGAACGCCATCCAATAATTATTAACATGATTAATTATTAATTAATTAACAATAATTATTATAGACAGACTTTTGGATAGAACGCCCCATTATTCCTGGGAGATAAAATGACTTGGTTCTATGAGTCAGCCAGGAATGACATCGTATTCTTGCCACCCAGATGGAGTCAGACACACATTTGCAAGACGGATAAGCAGAGAGCTGAGATTTTGACAGTGGTAAGCAGGGCCACTGACCTATCTTGTCAGGCTTATTACCCAAGTAATTGAACTTTTCTTCTCATTCCATTTCCATCATTGGACAGACCAATAGCTTTATTTGTCTTTGGGAGATGAAACAGATCTTCTTTCCTTGGAAGTGTAAACCCATACATTCGCTGATGGGAATGGCCCTCCTTTTAACAGTCTCATCAATAACTACTTTGAGAGGCCAGCAAAAGTACTGGAACCTAATTAGAAATTTCTTCCTACTGTCATAACATTCAAAGTACTTTCAAAGGTTTTTTTTTTATGTAAATGGGCCCAACTTTCTATCTAAATTCCATTCTCCACATCAAGGGTATCATTTGAAAAAGCAGAAATAAAAATTTATTAATCTATGTAGTAGCAAAGCATTTGAAAAGTTCATTTCACAGAACACTAGTTCTATGGGAGATTAATAGGTATTGATGAAAAGTTTTAAAGGGTCGGATCCTTAAATAAGTTTGGGTTAACCTGAGATAATAGAATTTAAACTATTGTCGCTATTGCAGGAACTCTCAGAGCCCTTGCAATGCCATTGTGCAGTGCACATCACTAGGGTGAGGTAAACCAGCCACCAAGGACACAAAATTTAAGCAGGCACTCATTCTCAGGGAATTGCAAGAGCAGGGTTGGCACCTGCATGAAGCTGAGAAGGAAGCTGATTCCTTAAATTTTGCATCCTTATATGCCTATTATGCTGTGAATAACTTTCAAGACGAGGGCATAATTCACAATCTTCTCCAACTCATTTGGCCAAGGAATGAACTTGTATGTGTTAGTTCCTTTGCATTTAGGTAAAACTTGTCATGAGAGTAGTGTCTTATGAAAAGAAATTTGAAAAATAATTTCTTTCCACTCGTTCGATGAATACTAATTTTTGGAGTGTCTACTACATACCAAACCAGTGCCCATATGCCAGTGCCGTGGGGATATGAAAATGAAAATAGTCCCTTTCTTTAAAATTTTGGAATGTATGGGGAAAATCAGTCCAAATAAACCAATCGCACAATTTAGTAAGCACCATGCTAGAGGTGCATTTAATGTGGAGTACTGTGGAATTGAAGCACATGGTATTTGACTCAGCCAGGAATTTGAGGAAAGCCAGTGAAGGATTTGCAGTGGAGCTGAGTAGGGAAGCTGAGTTTTGGAGGACAAATGCAATTAAGCCTGGGGTATGAGAGAATGCTAAGTCTTCCAGGTAGAAAGAACAGCAAGTGTGTAGTATGTGTACTGAGGTATGAGAACCCACAGTGTGCCTGGGGCACTGCACAGTGTTGGTCATACCTGCTGAGATGGAGCCATGGAGAGGAAGACAATCTCATTGAAATTAACTGGCTCTAAAGAAAGGATACTTTGGGAGGTTGATAATAGTGGAGAATTGAGAGCAAGGGCATGAGTAATGTAGGCTGTGTGAATATATGTATATAACCAATGTATACATGTATGAATACATGTATATAACCATAGGCCAATGTGTGACTGGAAGGGCACAGTACACACACAATAAGAACAAATAGAACTAGGAAGAATAAAATCCTTACCTTAAAATCCTTAAAGGCCGCTGCCTACCTCTCTAGCCTCCCTTCCTCCCCTTCTCTCCTTCCTTCTTACTCTCAGGGCTTCAACCACACAGGCATTCTTTCCTATTCCCTTGTGTGTGAGGGCCTTGCACACGCTGGTCCTTCTGCCTAGAATGTTTTTCTCTTCAATTTTCTCTGATTATCTCTCCTCAAATTTCAGGTATTAGCCCAAAAGCCCTTTCTAGGTACTCAAGCTAGAAAGCTAGCTTGTTATAAACTTTCTTCTCTCCTTGTCCTTTTCCTTCATTGCACATTTGGGATGATATGTTTTCATGTCTTGTTTACTTGATTAATTTCCATTTCTCCTGCAAAACTGTCAGCTAGCTTTATGGGGCAACAACTATTTCTATTTCATTTACTATTTTATTTTCAACAGCTATCAGGGAACTTTGTATATTTTAGGGGCTTAATAAATATCTTTTGAATGAATAGCAGAGTTGGGTAGCTATTCAGCAAATATTTGTGCTCCCCTTCCATAGTATAGAACTGTTGCTGAATGGGTACTTTCCCCAGCCATGTGAATAGTTACCATCAAGGAAATGTGATGCATTTCACCTCTGCACTGAAGTAGTCAAGCATGGGGTGTGCTTTCTACACTCTCTTTTCCTACCCACTGGCTGCAAGTGTGGGACTTTAAGGCCCTAGAAGATGGTGGGATGAGGAAGCCACAAGGTATATGAAGGCTGGATCCCTGAATCACTTTATGAAGGCTGTCCATGTAAAATGCAAAATTAGGTTTTCCTTGACTGAGAAATAAATCTTCATTTTACTAATCCGTTGAGAATTCAGTTTTTTAAAAATATATATAAATAATATATGTAAAGGAATGAATAAAAGATTAAAACACAATCTAGATGTGACTGGAACACAGCTTGATCTCTAGCCCATACTAGCTAAGAATTTCCAACAACATTTAATGAAAAGTAGCTTTTAATAATAATAGAAAACAATAGAAACTTTTTTGTTGTTATATTTGTATTTTGTTCAGGTTAACTGTATAGTAACATGACTATACCTTTCATTCCAGGCCATAGGTTTAATTATTCTCCCTTCATCCAGTTGATTTAAGAGTCCCTACTGGACTATTACAAATGACCTCCTGGGCTGCATGGATAATATCTGACTTCTAGAATCAAGAGTTTCATCCTCAGAATGAGTGAAACTCGGTTTGCATAATTCCTTTAAGAACATTATTGTACCAAGATTTGTTTTATTTGAGTGTACAACACATTACACTAGTGTAATCCTTCCATTAAACCAACTTCCCTCCCTCCTTTCCTTTTCCTCCATTCATGAATATTTTTGCAAGACTAACCAGGGGCCATCTACTGTGCTCGCCACTGGAGATGAAATGAAGAATGAGGCAGCCATGGCTTCCATCATCACAGAGCTTATACTCTAGCAAGAGAGACAATTAACTAAGCAGCCACAATGCAGCATGGTAAACGCTATTTTAGAGAGTGTTCAGGGTGCCATAGGAACACTTTGCAGGGCCAGAGTAGTCGACATTATCAGTATGTGCCTCCCAATGTCACATTGGATCCATTTACCATTTGGGGCCCACCTGAGCTCCTGCTATCTTTTCTCTCTCAACACTCAGCATCTATGCCTCTTTGTTAGAGGGCTGCCCTGAGGCTACCAGGCTGTTCTTCTTGAGTGTGCAGTACTGGAAGTGCTTGGGGCAGCCCTTAATCAGTGGCTGCCACACATCAAGGTCTAAATGTTGTCCTTGATTGAGACAACTCTGAGATGTGACTATACTGTTTTCAGATATCCCTGGCAGGATTAAACCAAAATTCCCCTCCTTGAGATTTTGCTGGATATTCAACCCTTCCTTTGCCTCCTTCTCCTGACTGGTCCTAATTTTCCACTTTCCTATCAGTTATTCCTGGGAACACTTTCAGACGAATCCCTGTCTCAGGGTGGCTTCTGGAGGGCCCAAACTAAGATAGACATCTTTCCCAGTCTAGAAAATAAGGGAAGACTTCTTGGAAAATCCTCCACCTAACATGATGACTGACATAGGAGGAGAGTCATCCAAGTATATGAGAAGTGTGTGGAAAACAAGAGTGTTCTAGGCAGGTAGATAGCACGTTCAAAGGCTCCTCCTAGAGGAGTTGCCACAGTTGGGTGCAAGTTTCCTCTCCTGAATCCATCTTATTTTTCCATTTTCGCATATTCTGTGGTGAGCTCACATTTTCTTTAAGTTCTATGTCTGTGCTATAAAATTCCTGTTTTCTCATAATCAGCCTTTATCAGGAGATATTTTTAAAAGCACACAATAAAATTTATTCATTTCTCCTTTACTGATAGAGTCATCGGCTATAACAATGTGAATATTGCATTGGCAAAAAGGGGAATGGGATAGCCCATGACACTTAGTGATATAAACTTTCCTTGGTAAAGAAGGTCCACGTTCACCAGTACTGACGTGGCTGTGTCATCAATTTAATAGCTGAATACTAAAGACCATTAACTTTAGCATTGTTTGCCATATTGCTATTTATAATAATGCCCAAGAGTAACATGTAATTAACTCTGTGACTGACTGACAATTATATTGCAAGGCAATCAATCATTTTGTATAAACACTTGTCATTGGGCTAAATGTGGGATGTGAAGAGTGACTTGTGACTCGTTTCAGCACTTCCTAGTCTAGATTATTGTTCTGGGCTATTGTGAGGCCCAACACTCATAGGGACTTTATCTTCAGATCTAGATTTAAAGATGGTTGCCGCACCTTGATATTCAGCCTAATCTTGCTGTCGAGTGTGACCTTTAATGTATTCCGTTTGTGAGGGTAACCAACAGGGAAGAAGCCTCAGTTCTTCTTTATCTGGAATGGCTTTTTAGGTTTTCCTCACTCGTGATTTCTTTTCCTTTGCCCACTAGTCCCTGCTTTCACCTAGCTTTCCTTCTGCCATTTGCCTTTAAACTATCAATTTACACTTTTATGCAATAGTTTCTGCTCCCTAAGGTCATTTTGTAACTCTTTCTCCTTTTCGGGGTGACCAGGAATGAGAAATGCATATTAATTTCACCATGAGAAAGGGTAGGTGAGCCCAAGGCAGACTTCCTCTCTCAAGTATGGACTGTTTTGTAAAGTTTACAGTCACCCAGGAGGGTTAGCTGCTCTGCCTGTGATCATTAGTTGTAACTTCAGAAACTCCAGGTTCTGTTTGGCCAAAAGGAAGACTGATCCATTCATGTATTGATGGGCACTTGGGTTGTTTCCACATCTTCGCAATTGTGAATTGTGTTGCTATAAACATTCTAGTACACCATCAAATTGGTAATAATCGATCAAGACTTATGTGCACGTATAGTAGTAACATTCATCAGGTGTTGGGCAGGTGGAAGCTAGGGAGGGGATGGGTATATTCACACCTAATGGGTTCAGTGTGTACTGTCTGGGGGATGGACATGCTTGAGGTCTGACTTGGGCAGGGCAAAAACAATATATGTAACCTAAACATTTGTATCCCTATAATATGCTGCAATAATTATTTTTTTTTTAAAAAAAGGAAGACTGAGACAACTGTTGTGATTCATTCCAGGGAGAAAAATGGCTAATGGAAAGATATAATATCTCTGTCAGTGTGAGTTTCTTTTAGGTGAATATTGAAGCTACTATGCAATATTCTAACATGGTTGCCTATGAAAATTGGGCCCTTGTGGTTAGGTGGGGTCTTCCCTGAAGTGGAGATACTGTATGTCAAGTATCCCTCATGGAAGGGGAGTCAGGTCCTTAGAGTGGTGAAAGAGAATCCTGTACCTTTCTTTTATCATCTCTCTCTTAGGTCTAGACCAAGATGGCAAATACCTGGCACAGGCATTATAATTCATCCCCCCACTACTCCCTGCCCATCCTCTTATCTTCATCCAGGACAGACATCACCAATCCATCACATACTCTCCTCATTGAGCTCAGATAAAACCTCAGACTCCTCTTAAACCCAACATTCCAGTTAGTTACTGTCTATTCAACAGAGTTGGAATATAAGATTACAACCTATTTCCTTTTGTTGGTCTCAATTCTGATGAGTCAAGATGCACGTATGTTAGAACACACTGATAGTAGGATGGGTGCTAGGGGGGAAAGAACTACCTGAATGTCATCACCTTATCCACTGGGGTAAGAATGCAAACCCTGGAGAGTGAGTCACAGGTCATTTTAGCTTCATACTACTCCTGGGTTCATTTTCTCTTTATTCTTCCCTGTCTGTTAGTTACTTTTGGTTTGAATTGTTTCATGTTGTCACAGCTGGGCCACAGAGTGCCCAGAGCTGTCTATAATTGGGTCAGAGTTAAATGGGAAGCTAGATTACCTTGAAAACAGAGTACCTCTGAGCCTGCTAATTAGTGAATACTCTCAGGAAGTCTAGGTCCTACAGTTCAGCCGTTTTTCCTTATTCTGAGATTTTTCATCCTATTGACAACCTTAGTAAACATGAGTACTATTTCATTAAAGAAGGTAGCTTTATTTTTTGCCATCTTGCTAAGACCATCAGGAATTCATAATGGGGTAGCAAGAAACTACTCATTTACAGAAATTACCATCCCATCTCTCTTTTTCACAAAGCCATGTATTTCCCATGTCAAGTCCTTTGAGTTTTATGTTACTAAAGCCACATAATCAGATAGCAAATACCAAAGTATTTTGATGGCTCAAGACCCCAACATCTCATGAATATAGTGATGATGATTTCCTAAGCATGAGTTTTTAAGAGAGTCAAAGGAATTTTGCCTTTTTTTCCGTTTGTCTTTACATAGAAGCTTAGCTTTTAAGATGCTCTCTGGAACTTTGATCTAAGAGAAGAGAAGCAAATTGGCAAATATGAACCTTACAGAATGTTTTTCATATTTGCAAACAGTCACCTTGGCAGGCAGGTATGTGCTTTGTAAACCTAAGTATTGCTTTCACATATGAGTAAAAAGGGAATTTGTAAGCAACCTTTAGGCAGCTGCTCTTGGAGAATATAGCTTGGCATGTAATCTAGTTCAGCTGAAAGATTTGGACACAGAAGCAATCCTAAACAAACCATCACTCTCCTCTGTGTTTTTCTGGCCATGTGCAAACTGTTTATTTGGCAGGTTCTTTCTAATTCCACTAATTAAGGGCATCCAACTTGTCATTTTGGACCTGAGTCAGGATTCTACAAAATTTTTCTCCAAAGCCCAAACATCATCCCAATTGAAAGCAAGGCGGTACTAAGGCACAATATTCAAGATTTATTTGTAAAATTAAGGGTTCTATGGATTGGCATCTGACCTGGTGGCTGGCCTGGCACTTGTTGGGATCCCTCCCCAACCCACCATGGAGAAACATGGATCCACTTTTATTCAAATGAATTGTATTTCAAATTTTATTGACTTCATAGCTCAGGTCAGTGGGCAAGGAGTGGATCAAAGGGCAGAGGAATAAAAGACAGAGAAACTAATTGTGAAGGTATGAAATCCATTCTGTACATGCCTATACTATTGTTCCATCATCGCCTTCATTCAACCCAACAACATGCCCCCAATGTGTTCTCAGTAGTCTGTCCAGAAACATGCTACATACAAATGAGTTTAAAAACATAGTCACTGCCCTCAGGAAACTTGCCATCCAGTAAGAAACAAAAACACATACTGGAAGAAACCTAAAACTAAAGTGAAGTTGTGTGATAACTTATTAGGAACTACAGAGAAAGGTTTGAGTAAAAGCAAAGGAGAGGAGTGATTCATTGTGTTCCTCGTTGTAGATGAGAACAGGGACTGAATCTTTCTCGTCTCTATAACTTGTGCCAGGAAAAAGTAGGTGTTTTATAAACGCTTAGTGAATGTAATTGAAAGGGAATATAGACAGTTTCCTGGAGGAAGTTATTTCTGAAACAGGTCTGAAAGGAACTGTGGAGTTTGGGTTGACAGAGAGGAAGTAGGAAGAAATTCTATATAGGAAACTGAAGAGAGCTTAGAAATGGGGTGTGGGGACAAGCAGCCTACTGGAGCAGAAGGGAAGGACAGAGAATGGTGAAAGAGAACCGATATACATTGATGACATTCATCCTTAGGTTGGCTTTCCTCCCACATTTGACCCCCACTCACATATAACTAGAGATATAATACAGTCTCTTGTTCCTAACCAAGTTATGGGGATACTGCATTGTCCTCATGGGAAATGGAGTCTCCCTGGGATCTTGTGAAGCTC
Source organism: Mirza zaza (assembly GCA_008750895.1). Classification (NCBI taxonomy): domain Eukaryota; kingdom Metazoa; phylum Chordata; class Mammalia; order Primates; family Cheirogaleidae; genus Mirza; species Mirza zaza. The sequence continues at coordinate 24,312 of VSMD01108102.1, read as the reverse complement.
ACACAAGTATCTTTAGATCATTGTTCATAAACTCTACTCTGCACACAAATCACCTAGAGGGTTTATTAAAACACAGATTTTGGGGCCTCAGCCACAAAGTTTATGATTCAGAAAGTTTGGGGTAAGGTCTGAGGAGCTTCATTTTCAGTAAGTTCTCAGGTGATGTTGATATGCTAGCCCCTGGGACCATAGTTTGAGAACCACTGTTTAGATAAATATGCAGTTCCCTTCCCTTCATATTTGCACCATTTCCCAAGACACAGAGAGAATCAAATATCATAACAAGCAAATGGCTGTGATGAGCAAAGCCTTCAAAAATGTTTGCTGAAGGCAGTAGATTCAAAGATACTGGTGTCAGGTGATTTCTGGAATAAAACTGCATTAATTTCTAATTTCTAAATTATTATACTTTGAATGTTCTATCGTTAATTGGGTGTTTAGAATTCAAAATACTATTTTCCTCAGAGGAACAAAAATGTTGTAAATAGAGCTAGGTCTCTAGCTCACATAAAAGCCCAGGTCACCTGGAATATATCGAAAGCACTCAGTTCTGCAATAGATAATCACAGAAAATAACACCATAGCAATACCACTGGTTAAATCAAATATGGCCTTGAACATGTGTCCTTCACTCTGTCCAACAGATGATCCTTAGAAGTTATGCAACCACTAAATTTTGGTAAATTAAATTATATTTTAACACATTTAGGAACCTCACTAGTGGAAGGATCCTTTAAGAATAATAGAGGAGCATAGGATGAATTGGAAAATAATGAAATGTTACATAAAAGTCTTCTTAAAACCTTTGCTTATGTGCTTGAGTTGAAATTTATGTGTCACAGTTTTTTTTATAGGAAAGAAAATTTAATTTATATAGGCATCTCAGTCCCTATTATATAGCATTATTATTATACAGCATTAGCTAACACCCTTTACTGGACAAACTAGACACTTGCTACTCCCATAGTCCTCTTCCGAGGGTTTTCTCCCTATAACTTGCCATAATGGTGTCTCATGCCCATGTTCCCCTGGCCACAGATGAAAGACAATAAGTGGGCACCTGTCTAAGGACAGTCAATATGTAGGTTGGCTAGAGCCTATGGGGTGTCGTGCTCATCATGGACAATAGAGACTAATTGAACTAATCAGAATTTGAGACAGAGAAAAAGAATGAAGCACTTCATTGTGGGAGTAGAAGCTAAAGGACACAGCAAATAAATGAGTTACCTTAACGGTAGAGCATGAGAATAAATGTTTGGGAACCCCTGCTGCTTAGGTTGACCAGATGACCCAGCTGTTAGGGCTGCTCGGAATTCTGAATGATTTTCTCAAACTATTTAATGAGCTCTGTGAGATCTGGCTGTTTAGCTCTTCCTAGAATCCTGAGAGTGTGGCCAAATTCCCTTCCCTTTTCAGGCGAATTCTTATATAACCTTCTCAAACTAGAGATAACCCAAATTCCTTTTAATAAATATAGCCTAACCAACGTAAACGGCCTAGTGGCAGATTTGCACATAGCTGATGTTGCTCAGTATCTTTACTTTCCAATCTTCATTTCAGGATGCTGTGCTCAGGTTTTTTACCTGCAGAATTGGGATTGTATTTCTCTCCTCCCCCTCTTGTTCTCATCCAACTGATGGATCAATAAGGTAAAATCTGCACAGCTTTGAATTCATCAGAAATGAAGGCATATAAAAACGCAAGGAATTAAGGAACAGACAGAACATAAAAGAGAAAAAAAAAAAAGAGTGAGAGTCAGGGAGATCAGCCCTCACCACAAAGGAAAGCTCAAAGCCTTTGATGAGCTGCATCTATAAATAATTAGCTCGGCCAATCTCTGTAAGGCTTTGGCCAATTGGTCCAGGCCCACCAGGGATAAAGGGGGCTGGGTCATGCTGCCGACAAGCTCACTATAACACAAGCCAGAGACAATGTGCTTCAGACACTCATTTGTGCAATGTAGATTTATAGGACCTCAGAACTGTTCTAGTGAATGCACTAAGGAAGCTGATATTCTTTGATTCATTAAGAGGGAAAGTACTCACCATGCCTTGTCTCCATTTGGCCATAGAAATCATAGTATCTTAGGTTCAATAGCAATTTGGGGATCATTCCATTCCAGCCCTCTTAGATAAGGAAACTGAGGTTTTGGGAGGGGAGATCATTAACCAACACCACACAATTTATTCACGGTAGTATTGCTTTTAAAGCCTTGCTCTACTTGCTCTTAGCTTAGAAGTGGTAAAAATTGCATCTTACTGACCTATTGGATCACTTATTCTGTGGGACTGTTTTTTTTTTGCCAAGAACACTAAGTTGAGATGTGGGGTTGTTTTAATAGCTCAGCGCTCTCACATATCTTATCTCATTTGATCCTCTCAACAACACTTTCTCAACAAGCCAGGAAGAGAGGCAGAGGTATTTTCATTTTCCAGATGAGGAAACTAAAGCTCAGAGAGGTGAGGCCACTTTTTTAAGAAACCTAGATACTCTGGCTTCTAATCCAGATGACTTTCCAATGAATAATTCATTTGAAAACAATGCGTAAACTAAATTTTGCAATGGACAATGCTAGTTTTTATCATAACCCTCACCTTCACCTTCAAGCCATGTTCCCTGGACAATAGCAAAGTTCTATCCTTAAGGACAGTGTCTTCTTTGTACCTTTAGTTCTCTGCACAACACTTTGCAATTACAGGAATTTGCCTCAAATTAAGTCAGAATTTCCACTGGGTTATAAATGGGGTCCCTTCACATAGTGGTAGCTTTCTTTGATTTCTAACAAACCACTTTCTCCATGGAGTCAAAGGCTTTCATTCTGAGTCTTTGCTTGATCACAGTGGCCATTTTCTTCAGAGGCTTCTCTTTGACACCAACATGAACCCACTGCCACTCAAGCCCTTTATTCATTCCTACATACTCCATTTCCTGGGCAACTACTGTGTGCCAGATACTGTGCTAAATGCTAAACATACAAAGGTAACAAGGCATGATACCTGTTATCCAGGAGTTTAGAATTTAGTGTGTGTGAGGTGGTGAGGTCAGGGTATGGGAGACATCACTTTGGAACTGGGTACCAGATACATACTGGAGATACAGGGAATTTCTCAAGGGATCTGTAACAGGAGTCTTTGGCTGACTAGCCAGGGTATAGGGGAGTGAATACCGGGATGGTCTGGGAGGGCAAAGGCAGCTCCAAAAGTATAGAGACAGATGGCACTAAAGATATGCTTACCTCATTTTTAAACTTATTTTTGACAAATAATAATTGTGTATATTTATGGGATACAATGTGATATTTTATATATGTATACATTGTAGAAAGATTCACTCAATTAACATATTCATCACCTCACCTACTTATGTTTTTTGTGGTAAGAACATTAAAAATGTATTCTTTTAGCAATTCTGAGATATACAATACATTATTATTAACTGTGGACAAAACTCATTTCCTTGCTTACTATTCTATATGCTTCTGGGAACTATATTAGTCATTTAGTTTTCCACCTGTATGCTCTACAGTAGCTGGGCTTCATTATAGCATTTCTAGGATATTCTTGGAAAGGAAGTATAGTTAAAGTAGAATGTATTTTCTCTGCATTTGCTCTGAGCTTCCAGAAACCTGTTCTATTGCCACCAGAGATCAGGTGTCCAAGCCTTGAATATTTGTTAGAGAAGATATTTCCCAGTGCCTGGAATATCCACCAAAGCCATGTGTGTTCATGGAGTATCCATTGTTAGGGAAAGGGAAGCAGAAGAAGTCCCTGTCCCCAAGGAGAGAGGCAGCATTGGCTTATGACCATCAGCTGATGGAATGATAGAGAGTGGTTCATATCTAAGGGCTTGTGTGAACCCAGGGTTTAAGCACTATCTGTATTCAGGGGGATGTTAGTCTGAGGTACTACAGAAGGTTTCATGAGAAGCAATACGATGTGAGCTCTGAAGAGCAAACAATGTGGTAGGTGAAGGGGCACAACACATTGTGGAGAAGGTTGTGAAGTGGCTGACTATGGAATGGGAGGAAAATGACCTAGTCAAGCAGGGAGTGTTTGCAAGAAAGCAATTGTTGTATGAGTAGGTGTGATTGTTGGTAAAATAGTGAGACAGATGAAGGAGATGCAGGCAGAAGACCTTTGGAAAGAACATCCGAAGAGGACCAGTGAAACATGAGTCCCCAGTATGGGGTACAAGACCCTCCATAAGGAAGCCCACCTGACAGCATCACCTACCAGCCTCCTCCTTGCTCATTCTGCTCCATATATGGTGGCCTCCTTACCCTTCCTCGAATTTGTCTGGAAGGCACGTAACTCAGAGACTTTGTTCTTGTGTTTGCTCTGCCCAAAACACTTTTCTCACAGATTTTTACATGGCTTGCTCACCTTCTCTCCTGGTTTGTGGTTATATATCACCTTCTTAAGAGGGCTTCTTTGACTATCTTACAGAAAATTTCTCTCTACTCTGCTTCCTTTATTTCTCTTGTCTGCTTTATTTTTCTTTTCACCATCTGGCATACCATATATTCTGCTTGATTATTTGTTTCTGTCTATCTCTCTTGCTAGAATTCAAGAACCATGAGGGGAAGGAATTTTTTTATCTGTTTTATTAACTGCTGTACCCTCAGTGTTTATAAAAATGCCTGACCTTAATAAGTGCCCAACAAGCATTTGTTGGTGAAAAGAAGAAAGGAAGGGAGGAAGGAGATGTGCCTAATACAATCACAAGCATCCTTATAAGAGGGGGAAAGTGGGTCAGAATCACAGGAGATGTAATAATGGAAGCAAAGGTCACAGTGATGTGCTTGCCAGAAGAGGGTAATAAGCTAAGGAATGCAGGCAGCCTCTAGCTGCTGGAAAAGGCAAGGAATTTGATTGTCCTGTAGAGCCCACAGGAGAAGTGCAGCTCTCCTGGCACTCACTTTAGCCTAGAGAGACTCATTTTGGACTTCTGACCTCCAGAATTCTAAGATAATAAATTTGTATTGTTTTAAGCCACCAACTTTATGGCAATTTGTTTCAGCAGCAATAGGAAAGAATGTACCACCATCAAGCGGATTTTGTCTGTTTCCATTTTGAGTAGGAAGGCTCTTGTGGCCAAGCAGGAATCTTAGAGCAAGCCAGCATGGAGGTCAGATTAAGACCCCAGTTCAAGGCTGGTGTTATTGACCGTGACTTAGAACCATCATTGAACAGATAAGCCTTAATTCCTTTCCCTGACTCTAAGATCACCGAGTTTCTGTTCCTTATAATTGCCAATGACAATGCCCCATCTCAATTCCTTTCCTGTGGTTATTCACTATTACTTCTCTTGATGCTATCGCATGAGATGTCCTCTAGGCCATTATCCCTCAGAAATTGCTGCTTTCACGGCCAGCTCCAGACAATTTTCCCCATTGACTCTTTCAGTCTGTAAATCCTATTCTGAAGGAATTAGAATAAATGTTTCCTAGAAATTATGCCATTAAATGAAATGTATCTGGCTGTTACATTCCAGTCTCCTTCATTAATGATAATCAACTGGCTTCCTAAGCCTGTGACTTCATGACTCTCTGTATCTCAAAGAAATTTTTTTATTTGTAGGCATTGGCCCTACATCTGCCTGTGGTCTGTTGTCTGGTTTCACCACTCTCAGAAACCTCCTTTTACCTCAGTTCTTTATTCCCAATTTTGATTTTAGGCAATGCAGTTGATCCTCTGCTATGAAGGTGATTTCACTTGCTATACTACATTAGGAAGAATGGCAGCTTGAATTCGCTTAGTTTGACAATAAATTAGAGTATTGATTGCCCACACATGACCTTAAGATTGTTATACTACGAAACATATTATATATCTTGTCATAAAGTATGCCACCTCCTAGACTTATAGACATGAGCAGATGTTAGCTGATAGCCAACAGCTGAGAGAGACATACCAAAGTGGGTAGGAGATCAGCATGAAGCAGTCTAGAAGCTACAGATGCATCCTGGATAACTTGTTTGATATATGGGTGTCTAATTTTAGTAATATATATGCAACACCTGCCCGTGGGGAAAAGAGTATGTTGGCTTCTATGTATACATGCAATAGGGAACAATTAGTTCTATAACATAAGGAAAGGGGAGATGATCGACAGGAGAGGTGGGCGCTTAACAGAGCTGGTCAGAAATATCCTCTGCATAGTGGCAAGGGGGGGATGATCTGCATGTCCTGTGCTGAAATCAAAGAGGTCCGCTTCCACAGGGGTTTGTCTCTGTCCATGGTTCTGAAGGTGCTGGCTCTAGAACACAGAAATTCTTGATAGCTCAAGTTGGGTTGCATCACTTTTTTGTCCTATTGCTTGGTGGTCACATCAATAGATATCTAGAAGAGACAGAAGTATGCTCCAAATTTTCCTTAAACTCAGACCACATAGTATTGTTCATAGAGGACAATAAGTATAAGGACAGAGGAGGGGCCAGGTATTTAATGGGAGACTACAAAGAGTTAATAATTCTCCATCTGCAATGCCTATAGGGTCCCCATTTCTACCCTTTTGCTACACCATCAACTCTATTTTTATACCAGCTTTTTATGTCACTAAACTCTACTGTAGTGACATACTTAAACTTAAAAAAAAAAAAAAAAAAAAAAACCTGAACTTTTATTTTTATGCAACAAGACAGATGGAGTGTGCTGAAATGAAACCCATCTGGGTGATGATTTTTGTTCAGGTTATGAAAACTTGTGATAGCTCCCGTGAATAAACAATTTTACAAATTCTGCCTCCTTACCTCAAAAAAAGAAAAAAAAACCCCGCATTTACAATTCTGGACCACTGAGTTCTTCTCTTGCTGGGCTAGGGGCTGTCAGGAGTCACAGGAGAGTTTCTCAGGTCACCCCTCTCAAGACCAGACCTCACTTCCTTACTCCTGGCAGGTACTTTGTTGATTTCTACTTATAGTTCTTCTCCTTGAAATTGATTTATGCCTTTAAAAAAAAGATAGTACAAGCTGCTGAGCTAAGGCCCCTGTTACTCAAATCCTAGTGTGGGTCAGTATGATATGTGGATCAGCATTGCAATCACAAGCATATTAGAGATGCATATTCTTGGGCCTCACCCCAGACCTACTGAACTAATATCTGCATTTAGACAAGATCCCTAGGTGATTCATATGCATACTAAGGTTTGAGAAGCACTGGTTTAGGCTAGTTGGTTAAACTAGAAAGGCCTTTTTCCAATGTCCTAAACCTGCTTGCTGGGCCTATTCATTCCTTCAACAGGTAATGGGTATGCATTCCATACTGCCATGGCATTTGTTCACCACCTTGCCCTGCTCTTTAGCTCTGGAAGGCCTGACCCTTTCTCATTATCCTCCTTAATATTTAGGTACCTGGCCTTATTTTACTTTCTGCTCCAGGCATCCCTCTAAGTTTTGTCTGCCAGTTTGGATGTGGCTTCCTTTTGTTCTGCCATGCACCCATCTGGATTTTCTGATTGACTTGGCCATCTTTCTGACCAGTGCTGCTTATTTTATGTATCAAGTCTGCTGAGACTGCCCAGACACTGGCTCTCTTTCTTCTCGTTTTAACCATGGGATGCATATTTTCCTAGCTGCTAAGATCTGGATCTAGGTTTCTAGGAATTGTGGCTGCCACTAGAGATTGCCAGGGTCCTACCTTGGGAAGAAGTAACTCTCCATTGCATAGGAAAACAAAGGGTCTTATTTTCTCACCACAAAAAAGAGACCCCTTTCTCCAGAGTCTCTTTTTGTTCTTTTCTCAATTTAACTGTCTCTTTTTAATAGCAGAGCAATGAACCACAATAGGAATAATAAATGGCTATATTTTCTAGAAAGCCTATTAACTTTCCATGTTCTTATCATTCTCTTTTATCATTGACAAAGCTTACTACACATCCAGTTTCAATCCCAAATCCAAGTAGATTCAACTAACCTGAGAAAATTAGACTAGAACCTGTAGATCCTAATGTGGAGTAATTTTGGGGAAGGCAAGTATCACTGTGCTTTCTACTTTCTTCAATGGATTAATGTTTCTCCTTAGATTGATTCTATTTAAAAGGCGCTCATTCTCCTTACACTCATATAGCACCTTACTGGGTTACTATTATCTTGTTTGATATTACACAAACTAGGGATGTATCATTGTTGCTTTGACCCCAGAACTGCACCTCTTGTATATAGACGCTCATAGAAGTACTTTTAAAATAGTATCTTTAGCTTCCACCCCTCACCCCAGACAAATAAAGCTCTAGTCCAGTTCAAGAAGCCAGGGCACGGAGGTGCAATTCCATCCATTAGTGGTTTGCCATGTCTTTGCTGCCAGGACCCTAACTGATACACCAGCTATTAAGCCTTTCTCTTCCCCTGCACCTTGCCGGGGTCTCATATATACTCCCTCTCCAGTTCCTCCCTTTCTCATCCAAACAAAAGTTAGCAGTATAATTGAACCCCTTGAAACATCTAGGGGGTCAAGGAACTATCATTTTAAGAAACACTCATACTCTCTGGCCCAATCTGGCCTTTTCTCTCTTCTTCACACTCTTTCAAGAAATATTTATTAAGTTTTTACTGTGTATCAGAAATTTATGATCATATTTTATTGCCTCTAAGTTATTACTGATTAAAGAAAGCACCACTATTTTAGGTTTCACCATGAAAGTAAAAACACATACAAAGTGAAGAGTTTAATTGGAGCTTCTGCCTAATTCTGGGACTTCATAGAGGTACTCTCTGAGGGCAAGAGTAAATGAGAAAAAAAGCTCACCTTGCAGGAAGGGAAAGCAGGAAAATACACATATCTCAACTTTGGCAGTGGTTGTGGAGAGGAAAAGGAAAACCTCTTCTAAGAATTTGAATCAAAGATGATATAGTAGTCCCTTTTTATCATGGGGGTTACCTGCCAGGACTCCCAGTAGATGCCTGAAACCTGGGATGGTACAGGAACTGTAAATACTATGTTTTTTTCTATAAATACCTATGATAAAGTTTAGTTTATAAACTAGGCACAGTAAGAGATTAACAGCAATAAATAATACACACATATCTTGTTTTATTGCACTTTCCTTTATTGTGTTTCCCAAATATTGCATTTTTTTACAAGTTGAAGGTTTGTGGCAACTCTGCCTCAAGTAAGTCTGTAGATGACACTTTTCCAATAGCATGTGCTGACTTTATGTCTTTGCATCACATTTTGGTAATTGTCACAATATTTTAAACTTTTTAATTATTATTACATATGTTATGGCTATCTGTGATCAGGATCTTTGATGTTACTATTGCAATTGTTTTTGGGGCACCACAAACTGAGCCCATATAAGACAGTAAACTTAAACAAGAAATATGTGGGTTTTGACTGCTCCACCAACTCACCATTCCCCCATCTCTCTCCCTCTCCTTGGGCCTGCCTATTCCCTGAGACACAACCATATTGAAATTGGGCCAATTAACATTATTACAATCACCTATACGTGTTCAAGTGAAAGGAAGAGTCAGACATCTCTCACTTTAAATCAAAAGTTATAAATGACTATGCTTAGTTTAGTGAGGAAGGCATATTTAAAGCCAAAGTAAGCCAAAAGCTAGGCCTTTTGTGCCAAACAGTTAGCCAAGTAGTGAATGTAAATGAAGAGTTCATGAAGGAAATTAAAATTGCTACCCCAGTGAATACATGAAAGCAAAACAGTCTTCCTGCTGATAGGGAGAAAGTTTTAGTGGTCTGGATAGAAGATCAAACCAGTTACATTCCCTTAAGCCAAAGCCTCAGTCATGGCAAGGCCCTAAGTCTCATCAATTCTATGAAGGCTGAGAGAGGTGGAAAAGCTGAAAAAAAAAGTTCAAAGCTACCAGAGGTTAGTTTATGTTATGGAGGTTGGTTGCTTATGTCATGGAGGTTGGTTGGTTATATCATGGAGATGGCTTCTTTCATGACACAAAAGTTCAAGGCAAAGCAGCAAATGAGGATGTAGAAGCTGTAGCAAGTTACCCAGAAGACCTAGCTAAAATAATTGATGGTGACTACAGAAAAGAATAGGTTTTCAATGCTTATGAAAAAGCCTTCTATTGGAAAAAAATACCATCTAGAAATTCATAGCTAGAAAGGAGAAGTCAATGTCTGGCTTCAAAACTTCAAAGGACAGGCTGGCTCTCTCGTTACCAGCCAATGAACCTGTTGACTTTAAGTTGAAGCTAATACTCATTTACCATTCTGGAAATCCTAGATCTCTTAGGAATTATGTTAAATGTACCCTGTTTGTGCTTTATAAGTGGAGCAACAAAGCCTGGATGACAACACATTTGTTTATAGCATGATTTACTGAATATCTTAAGCTCATTATTGAGATCTACCACATTGAAAAGAAGATTCCTTTCAAAATATTACTGTTCATTGACAATGCACCTAGTCACCCAAAAGCTCTGATGGAGATGTACAAAGAGATTAATGTTTTCATGTCTGCTAATACAACATCCATTCTATAAGTCAGTGGATCAAAGAGTAATTTCAGCTTTCAAGTCTTATTTAGAAACACATTTCAAAAGGCTATAGTTATAATGATTCCTCTGATAGATCTGGGCAAAGTAAATTGAAAACCTTCTGGAAAGGATTCACTATTCTAGATGCCATTAAGAATATTCATAAATTATGGGAAGAAGTCAAAATGTCCACATTAACACAAGATTGGAAGAAGTTGATTTTACCCCTCATGGATGACTGTGAGCAGTTCAAGACTTCATTGGAAGAAAAAGCTGCAGATGAGAACTAGAGTTAGAAGTGGAGCCTGAAGATATGATCGAATTGTGCAATCTTGTAATAAAACTAATAAATAAGTTGTTGCTTCTTATGGATGAGCAAAGCAAATGGTTTCTTGAGATGGAATCTACTCCTGGTGAAGATGCTGTGAACATTGTTGAAATGACAACAAGCAGTTTAGATTATTATTAATACATAAACTTAGTTAATAAAAGAGTGGCAGAGTTTGAGAGGATTGACTCTAATTTTGAAAGAAATTCTACTGTGGGTAAAGTGCTATCAAACAGCATTGAGGGCAACAGAGAAATATTTCGTGAAAGGAGGAGTCAATTGATGAGGCACAGGTAGTAGTCTCATTTTAAGAAACTACCCAGTCGGCCGGGCGCGGTGGCTCAAGCCTGTAATCCTAGCTCTCTGGGAGGCCGAGGTGGGCGGATCGTTTGAGCTCAGGAGTTCGAGACCAGCCTGAGCAAGAGCGAGACCCCATCTCTACTATAAAAAATAGAAAGAAATTAATAGGCCAACTAATATATATAGAAAAAATTAGCCGGGCATGGTGGCACATGCCTGTAGTCCCAGCTACTTAGGAGGCTGAGGCAGCAGGATTGCTTGAGCCCAGGAGTTTGAGGTTGCTGTGAGCTAGGCTGATGCCACGGCACTCACTCTAGCCTGGGCAATAAAGTGAGACTCTGTCTCAAAAAAAAAAAAAAAAAAGAAACTGCCCAGCCAACCCAACCTTCAGCAATCACTACCATGATCAGTCAGTAGCCATCAACATTGAGGCAAGACCCTACGGTAGGCAAAAAAGATTATAACTTGTTGAAGGCTCAGATGATCATTAGCATTTTTTAGCAATAAAATACTTTTTTATGATCCAGCAATACCACTATTAGGCTTCTTTCCAAAGGAAAAAAAGACATTCCATAATAAAGACATCTGCACTCAAATGTTTATAGCAGCACAATTCACGATTGCAAAGATGTGGAAACAACCCAAATGCCCATCAAAACATGAGTGGATTAATAAAATGTGGTATTCATATACCACGGAATACTACTCAACTACAAAAAACAATGGTGATCTAGCACCTCTCATATTATCCTGGATAGAGATTAAGCCCATCCTTCAAAGTGAGGTATATCACAAGGATGGAAAAACATGCACCACATATATTCACCATCAAATTGGTATTAACTGACCAACACTAAGTTGTTCACATGATAGTAATACTCACTGGGTGCCAGTAGGGGTGGGGTTAAATTCACAACTAATGGAATCGGAATGCACCATATAGGGGAGGGACAGGCTTGTAGCCTTGGGTAGGGCAAACAGTATTACATGTAACCAAAATGTTTGTACCCCCATAATATTCTGAATAAAAAAAAGAGAGAAAAAATATGTTTTTAGCTAAGGTATATACTTTTTTTTAGACACAACACTATTACACACTTAATAGACTACAGTATAGTGTAAACATAATTTTTATATATGCTGGAAAACCCCAAAATTTGTGTGACTTGCTTTATTGTGATATTCTCTTTATTGCAGTTGTTTGGAACCAAACCTGCAATATTTCTGAAGAATATCTGTGATAGGAAAGAACAATTGTAACAATATACTGTAATAAAAGTAATGTCAATGTGGTCTCTCTCTCTCTCTCTCTTTCAAAATATCTTATTGTACTGTACTCAGCCTTCTTTCTTGTGATAATATGAGATGATAAAATCCCTGTGAAGAGATGAAGTGAAATAAATGGTGTAGGCATTGTAACACGAATGGAAAGGGTCAGAAATAAAGAATTCGTAAGTTTTCAATCACATGCTATTCTGAATAGCATGATGAAATCTCATGCTGCCCCACTGTGTCCCACCTGGGACTCAATCTTCCCTTCTGTCTAGGATATGCTGTTTATGTTACCTGTCTGTAAGTTACTTAGTAGCTGCTTTGGTTATCAAATCTACTGTAGCAGTATTGCATTTTTTGTGTCCAAGTAGCTGTTATTTGACTTAATAATAGCTCCAAAGCACAAGAGTAGTAATGTAATATTTTTGCATCATGGCTTAACCATGGGTAGCTGAAACTATGGAAAGGTAAGGGGGAGTACTGTACTCAGGGCCATGGTCTGAACTCACAATACCAAAGCAATCAAAAAGCCTCAGAGAAATTAATTTAAAGGAGTCTTAAGTTAGTCATTCCTCAAGTGAGTGGAAGAAACCAATGTAAATCACTTCCTGGAAGAATTTGAGTAGTAGCTGTGATGTCCAGTATGGTAAACATTAAATACATACAGCTATTTAAATTTAAAATAATGAAAATTAAATAAAGTTAGAAATTTACTTTTTTTAGTTACACTAGCCACATTCCAAGTGTTCAAGAGAAATATGTAGCCAGTGGTGACCATGTTGGACAGAACAGATATAGAACATTTCCATCATTACAAAGTGTTCTTTTGCACAGCACTGACCAACAGCAATAGTAACACACTATTGGCTGGGCGCGGTGGCTCACGCCTGTAATCCTAGCACTCTGGGAGGCCTAGGCGGGCGGATTGTGCGAGGTCAGGAGTTCGAAACCAGCCTGAGCAAGAGCGAGACCCTGTCTCTAATATAAATAGAAAGAAATTAATTGGCCAACTAATATATATAGAAAAAATTAGCCGGGCACATGCCTGTAGTCCCAGCTACTTAGGAGGCTGAGGCAGTAGGATTGCTTGAGCCCAGGAGTTTGAGGTTGCTGTGAGCTAGGCTGATGCCACGGCACTCACTCTAGCCTGGGCAACAAAGCGAGACTCTGTCTCAAACAAACAAACAACAACAACAACAAAAACATACTATTGATTGACTGTAAGATTTGTCCTGCTTTCCAAGACATAAGAAGAATATGAGTAATATAAGTAAAATGGGTGTCTTAGATTCAATGAAATATAGTAGATGCATATATAGGGAGAAGAAAAACTCTCTTTGAGGACTCAGCTTTTGTGAGAATCAGGCTGTCTGAGGATCACTTGGGACTGAGTCAGGGTATCTAGAAGTTCTAAATCATGGAAAAAGTCCTCTTCAGCCTTCTAAGCTCCTAGAGAAAGAAGCCACCTGGACTGAAAGCCACCTGGACTGAAAGCTCACTGTGTGTGACTAACTGGGGTAATAGCACAAAATTTCATTACTTGAATGACCTTCCAGGGCCCCTACTTCTGTGGAAATTAGAATTGAATGCAGAATGACATATTTTCAGATATCTTTTTCCCACAATAGGGCTGACCTTGACCTTCTGAAATTAAATTCATTTTTTATAAAGTTACTGTGAAATCATTTGAGTTAATATAATCATTTTCTGAATCCTAACAGAAGACAGAACCAGTGGAAATTCCAATGTAAAAGATTTTAAAGAGCCATTTTCCACCTCTTTAGCTTTCCCCAAACCCTTTTCTTTGTCATATCTCTCTACTGGTTTTGATTGAGAGTTTGATACGTAGTGGTTTTATGTGGGAAAGATACGTGGAACTTTAGTAGGCCTAGAAAATGGAACTATTGTTTTGAGTTTGTACAATTCCAAAACTATAGAAAGATTTAATGCATAATTCAATTTAACAATGAAATGTTTAACTGCATGAGAAATTACTTTATGACTCTGAATATTTTTAAATTGCTACCCATTTCTCTCCCAGTCCAACGTATTACCTCATACAGAAAAACTAAAACTATTGGCATTTTTCTTTTTCTTCAGTTCATAATAAGTGATAAGTGCAATATGGTTCACATTATAAAACGTGTTTTAATGAGAGAATTGCCTCATATAATACTAAATAGTCCCTTGAGTATGATAAAACATGGGACAGCAGGTTTTTGTGTGTGAGAAAGGTGTATGCGTAGGGTAACAGGAGGAAAGGAGCTGGAAGTGAATGGGAGAGTTGTGGAAGGAGATCTCAGAGTTGTTAAGGTCCTGCTTCGTGTCAGTTCTGTGCTCGGTGTTTTACACACATTGTTGACATTATCTCATGTAACTCTACAAAGTAGATTATAATCTTTATTTTATGAAGGAGGAAACTAAAATTCAGAGAGAGAGGCTAAGTCCTTTAATACTTTGTCCAAAATCAACCAGTAACAGAAGCAGACTTTTGTCAATACCTCTCTGCTGCAATAACTCTTGTTAATCAATGTGCGGGTCTTGTCAATGACCCCACAGTGATAAATCCAATGGGCATTTTTCAGTCCTCATCTTTATTGATTTATTAGCAGCATTTGACAAGGCAGATTACTTCCTCCTCCTTAATAAACCCTCTACACTTGGTTTCTAGGAGATAATACTATCCTGGTTTTCTCCCAAAATTACTAGACACACCCACACAGATTTCTTTAACGATTCCTTCTCATCTTTTTGAACTCCTAGTAAGGAGTGCCTCAGAGGTGAGACCTTGAGCACCTTTTCTTCTCTAGTTATGCTCATGCCCTAGGTCAGGTTTTCTCAGACTTGGAACTATTGACATTTTAAGCCTGATAATTCTTTGTTGTGAGTGGCTATCCTATGCATTATACAGTGTTAGCAGCATCCCTGGCCTCTATCCACTAGATGCCAGTAGCATCCACCCCAGTTGTCCCAGGGGGGAACCACTGCCCTAGGTGGTCTCATCTAGCCTATGTCTTTAAAAGCACCAGTAAGCCAATAATTCCCAAGTTTATATTTGAAGTTTGCATCTTCAGTCTGGATCTTTTCCCTCAACTGCTTCCTACTTTACCTCTCCAATTTGGGTGTCTAACATTCGCGTCTCCTACCCCCCAAACTTGCTCCACCTGCAGTCCTCCCCATCTCAGGTACTGGCATCCTACCTTCCAGTTGATCAGGCTATGATTTCTCTCTCCTATACTCCACATCAAATCCTTTAAGAAATCTTATTGATTTTACTTTCGAAATATATCCAGAATCTAATTCTATCTCAACTTTTTCACCACTACCTCACTGGTGCATTCCACCGTCATCTCTTACCTAGATTATTGCAATAATATCCTATCTGATCTCTGCTTCCACCCTTGCCCCTCTATATTTTCAGTCACTTCCCATCCCACCACCAACGCCACTCCACCACAGGTACCCATTGTAATGTAGAGGTATCCATTCTTCTCAAACACACAGGCAATCTTTAGGAAAACTGACCTCTTTCTGGTCAGGGCTAGGCTATAAAGCTCATCTCAAAAAAGTCAAAGAACCATGTATGGTATGTTCTTTGACTACTACTAAGTTAAAAATTGGTTTTAAGAAACAACTAAATCTCCATTTAAAATTTTTTTTTTAAATTTCAACATGTGATGGGGCTACAAATATTTAGGTTACATATGTTGCCCTTGCCGCCCTCAGTCAGAGCTTCAAATGTGTCCATCCTCCGGACGATGCTCACCATATCCATTAGGTGTGTGTATAACCATCCCTTCCTCCACCCTCCCATCTGACCAACACCCGATTAATGTTACTACTATATGTGCACTTAAGTGTTAATCAGTTAATACCAATTTGATGGTGAGTACATGTACTTGTTTTTCCATTCTTGTGATACTTCACTTAGTAAAATGGGCTCCAGCTCTATCCCAGTTAATATAAGAGGAGCTAGATCGCCATTGTTTTTTGTGGCTGAGAAGAACTCCATGGTATACATATACCACACTTTATTAATCCACTAATGTATTGATGAGCACTTGGGTTGTTTCCACCTCTTTGCTATTGTGAATTGTGCTGCGATAAATATTTGAGTGCAGATGTCTTTTTTATAGAATGTCTTTTGTTCTTTTGGGTAGATGCCCAGTAATGGGATAAATCTCCATTTTTATTAAAATTTTTAAAAAGTCCACCATCTAATAAATCATGGATTAAAAAAGTAATGATGAGGAAAGGAAGAATGATGAAAACTTAAAATTATTTGGAACTAAATGACAAAGATACTAAATATCAGAGTCTGTGTGACGTGGTTAAAATGAGCCCTACTGAAAATTTAATACTTTTAACATTTGTATTAGCAATGAGGAAAGGCTATAAATTGGTAAAGCCAAATGTTCAACTTAATTTTTTTTTGAAAAGAATGAAATGAACCCAAAGAAAGTAGAAGGAAGGAAAAAACTTAGCAGATAATTTTGGTTCACTCCCCCTTCCCCTTCTCTATCTAGAAACTTTGTTTAGTAACTTTATTTTTAAAAGCTGTAGAGGAGTCAATTATTTGGATTTTCTGCTGTTGCTGTTACTATTTATCTATATTTCCATTTATAAATATGAAAGTATATAATTATTTCTATAGAATACATTTTAATAAATATAATTGTGGGGCTAAAAATTTGCACATATTTAAGGCCTTTGATATATTTGGAAAGGTTAGCCATATTTACCTCAATTGTTGCTGGAGATTAATACCCCAACCCTTTGTACATTTAATAAAAATCTACTGCTCCTATTCTTGATCTTGCTCTTTGTGTGATATATCCTCCCTACCAACATGCATAGTTATCCCTCAGATATTAGAACCACATTTAATAGTTTCATGAACTTTGCATACATCAAACCATCCATTCATTTATGTAATAAGTTTAGAATATATGAATGCCAAGATTAGCAAACATTTTGCCAAAGCTTTATCCATAGGAAATCTGGATTAGAAAGAATGCTTCATTTTGAATCTTTGCTTCAGATACGAGCTGTCAGAATCAATGAAGAAAGTAAGTTATCAAACTCACTTATTATCACAATTCAATTTTGCGGAACTTCAGCCAGCAAGACAATTCTAGGAATAATTAAACAAGGGTCTCCAGTTTAGGGGCCAGTAATATTTGATAATTTCATAGTCAATCCTTATTTTCTTACCTTTATTCTTAAGATGACTATTTTAGATCACACAAATATGATTACTTCTACGTTAAACCTACTCAGACCTTCTGTCTTGTCGTTGAGCCTGATAATACCTTATAACTGGAAGGAAGATTAGAGGATAAGAAGATAAAGTTGAAGCAATGTTCTTTCTGAATTCATGTGAGAAACCATATGAGGTTTAAAGAATCTCTAGCTATGTTCTTTTTATTTTTTTATTTTTAATCCTTTTCCAAGCACTGGATCTAGCTATATTTTAAGAGAGAGTATCACAGGTTTTTATAAACTTCATAAGGTAAAATCATCCTAAGTGGAAAATGAAGTGAGTTGGTATCCTCCTTTTTGGTCTAGGAAATTAGAAACACTGAAAAATATCTGAAACAAATCAACTAACAACACATCAAATGGCACAGAGATGTAGTCACATATGAGCTTTTAAAGTTAAAATTCTCTCATTGATAGCTTATCCTTTTGAAAACTTGATTATGACAGCTCTTCAATGGCTGGCTTGTTGATCAGTCAAAACGATCAAAAATGAACTTTGATTTCTGGAACAGTTTTGTATGATTTTTGTTACAGAACTATCGATTGTACATTCCATAATTTTTCTCAAATTTAGATCCAGTAATCTCTTCCCATTTAAAATACATTACCAAAGAACTGAAATTATAAAAAGGCTCAGAAAATCTCCTGGTCCTAGAATGACTTACCACCCATCATAAATGAAAGACTCCTAACTTTTTCAAACTATCCTAATAGGTGATTTAGAGATAATCACTTTTGTACTGGTCCTAAAAGTGGCTCACCAGTTTTTAAAAAGCCTATTCTACATTATCCATTTGTAAGTTTTCTCTTCAAAAGCATACAATTACCTTTCTATTTAATCAATTATTGTGTAAGATATTAGATCAATATATCTAGACCTGTGCTTCCAATAAGATAGCCACTAGCCACATGTAGCTATTTAAATGTAAATTCATTAAAATTAAATAAAATTAAAACTCAGTTTCTCTGTTGCTAATAGCCATATTTCAAGTACTCAATAGCAACGCATGTCTGGTGGCTACCCTACTAGATAGCACCAACACTGAACATTCTATTGACTGTAGAATGGAACATCACAGAACGTTCTATCAGCCAGTGTCACCTGAAACACATCAATGTATCCTGCATAAAGAGTAAATAGGGTTTAGGTGGGGTAGCAAACTCAAATATCTTTAGAGACCAGGAAGGTAACGCATACGTACAAAGCAACATGGTGTAAAACTATAGAAAGGCTTGGTGTCTCTGCTGCATAAGACAGTACAGACTATATGTTCCAACCAGAGAAACACTTGCTTATCTCTGGAAGTGTCTCCCATAGATCTTGTATTTTTTTTTTTTTTAGCTAGGTCTATGATCCCACAGGACCCTGAGAATACTTCTGTTAATTTAAGTAAAACTTTGGGCCTTGAAAAGTATTAGCTTACCTTGTCCTCCAGGTAAAATAACAGACTTGAAATTTAAACCTACTTGTGAAATTCAAACACAGTGTCATGTATTAGTGGCCATTTAATGGCCTTTAAGTAGGTAAGGTACAAAATTTTGGCACAGTCTATACCACTGGATCTCAAACTTTAGCATGCATCAGACTCATCTGGAAGGCTTGAATTTCTGTTTCTGTAGGTCTTAGGCAGAGCTTAAGATTTTACATTTCTAGTAAGCTCCCAGGTGATGCTGATGTTGTTGGCTAAGGGGATCACACTTTGAAAGATACTAGTTTATGTAATTGCTAATAGTTCTTTTCAGTTTAGGCCATTTTCCATGTACAGTTTTTCAACGTGAATCATATTTATGCTTACAAGAGAAGAGGCCATCAATTCAGGAAGTAAAAAGATCCCAGAATCAGCAGTTAAAAGACTTTATCTCTTGTCTCAAGCCTCTGATGGACTCTACCACCTCAAGTAAGTCAGTCCCACCCTCTGGGACTTAAGAGAACAGAAAAGGTCTAAGGATGCTATGGACTCTAGATAAAATTAGCAGGAATATAAGGAGGGAAAAATCAAGGAAGGAAAGTTGGGCACAATCTAAAGTCCAGATGGCTTTCCAGTAATGGACAGAAACAAAGAAACAAAAAGTAATTGTTACAGCTTTAGGTAATTTAACTGCAGCTCAATAAAAAACAGTTTTCAGATAAGAAAGAAGAGACCAAGAGTAATGTCACACTAACAAAAAGCCTCCGATGAACTGGGATGGAAATCAATTGCCAGAGAGATGCTAGAGGTACCAAACCATCACTGCCTAGAGGAGAAAACAGAGGAAATCTGGAAGGCTGAAATCATCCTGGGGAAAAGTTCTCCAAATTGGAAGGACACAGGATGTCCTGAATTATATTTCTGTTACTGCCACTATCCATCTGCAATGTCCAAACTAACATTGCAGCTACCTTGAAATGAGACTAGACCTTCAGAACCAAGAACTAGAGTAATGTATTCAGAGGACCTCTTGGTTACTAATTACAGATAATACCTCCACATCTTTTAGGGTTAGTCATTTTTTTTCTTGGAAACCCTGACACTTTTTATAGGAGTAGCTGGTGCCTCAGAAAACATATGTATGTTTCATTTCATTTTTGTTTGGCCAACAAAACATCTTAATATCTATCACAACATCTAATGCAAGTAACCTTGCCCATGCTTCTTGATAATTTATTATTAATATATGCTGAGTGTGTTGCTTGCATTTCCTCTTTCAATCCTTATAACAACTCTATGAAATAGGTACTATTTTATGCCCATTAATGACAGAAGTCCAGAGAAGTAAAGTATCTTACCTAGAGTCATTGAAATGAAAAAAGATCCAAAGTTTCACATACAGAGTCTTGATAATGTAAACAATGAGTTGATTTTTCATTCTTTGAAGACTTAACATTAAGAGCCTTTGTGGCAAATGTCTGGCTACACTGATTATGTGGTTCTGACAGCTGAGAAGGTATTTCTAAAATAACAAGTCCCTCGGAGAAACCCAAAGTGTCACTGAGAAGTGAGTGGGGGCAAATATTACCATCTTTGTTTTGTAGTAATGCAATTTAAGCGCAGGAAGAGTATCTATCCAAAGGCACATAGAGGAGATTCAGAACTGTCAGTGGAACACACACTTTGACCTTGAAGAAAGACTCCAGGAATCTCAAGAACCTGTCCATGAAAGACCTTTCTTTTCAATAGTTGCATAGTATCCAATTTCTAATGCAGGGATTAGTCAGTGCAGAAAGGGGTTAGAATCTCATTCTTTGTCATTCACTAAGGACACAAACTCTGCTGAAAAAAAAAAGTGACAAACTATGCACAAATAGAAGGAAAATAATGGGAAACCTGTCATTTCATATCAGTCTAGGATACTGAAGGGTTCCAGTAACAGTTCTCTTAAAATATACAATGCCCCAAGAATTAAAAGTCAGGCCAATATGTTCCCTTTCCACAGCAATATATTTCTTATCGTAAAGTAAATCAAGAAAGTAGACTTTGCTTTTTCTGATAACTTTCACTGAAACTATCTATTTTGTGAAACACAGGAAATTCTTTCCCCTACATATAGGGGAAAAAACTCATATATATAGCAGAAAACTATATAGTTTTCTCACTGTAGTGAGGAAAGACTCACTATACATTGCAGGAAAACTTACAAGGTTGAATTCTGTCCCCAGAAAACCACCTCACAAAATCTGTCTCATGTTTCCAAGGTTCAACAAATGTCACAAGGGCTAAATTCAGAAAGAGAGTCCTGTTAAGGACAGTCATGGTGGATACCATCTCAACTCTGGGCCTTCAGTATCCTTTGAAATTTTCTTTGGTAATCTGGAGCAAAAGTCAAATGGGTTGGTTGAAGAGAAAGAGATACACAAGCATGTCAAGATGAGGAACAGTTCTGGGCACCCAGTGATGACAGCTGAGCACGTCTCTGGCTCTGTTGTTGCTAGGGAACATCCTTGCTACCTTGGAAATCATCCTTGATTATGTCGAGTGTCGGTCCACAGATGGCGCCACTCTGAACCAGCAGCCCCCAGTCTTGGCAAGCAGAGCCTCAAAGAAAAGATAGGGGAAAAGGAGCTTTGTACTCTGCCAACAGCTGTCTTATATTTGTTGTGCAGATTCAGAGGCAACTCTGAGGGGGAAATAGCTTCTGTCCACCATCAAGACACTGCTTTGGCCGGACAGACAGTTCTACATTGCAAAGGACAGCTGGAGTGAAGGATGGAACCTAAAAACTGCCGGCAAGTAAACAGAAAATGGAGTTTCCTGAGTGTTATCTTTTAAGCCTTTCCTCTTGGAGAACATCAGATACAGCCCAATAACTGGAGATGCCATGAGCAATTCCGGTAAATTTGACTGCCAGGGGCTACTGTGGAGACTGCCTGTGTTGAGTTTTACAAATGGCACCAAGTTACCAGGCAAACTGCATAACTGTGCACCTGCTGGGAGAGAAGAGCATTGGGCAAGGGAGGCAGGAGTGGAAAGCCCTGCACCATATCCAATCCTGCCATGCCCTTTCTTTTTCCTTGCTCCCTCTACTGGTCCAGGGAACAGATTTTTGGATCTAAGAATAGGGACACACAGTCAGATTAATATGAAGATCCTAGAGGAGGTTGGGTTTGTAGTAGACATATATGGGCTTTGAAGTCAGTTGCTCTAGGTTTACATCTTGACCCTGACCTTTCTAGTTACTTTACCTTGAGGCTTTCTGAGTAAAGTGGCAGTAACAATACCCGCCCCTGCTTGGCTGATGAAAGAAATTACTCAAGCTAGAAATTGGAGCAGAATCTTGATTCCTCACGTTCCCTTCTCCCCTTCCCCAATTGGTATCCAGGCAATCACCATTTCCTGCCAAATTCATTGCCTAAATAGGTCTCCATATGACTCTATTGCTCTCTTATGCTCAATGCCACTGTATTTCATGGCCTCCTCATCTCCTGTCTCGACCCAACAGCAATATAATTGTCTTTTCTTTCCTCTCATTCAAGTCCATGGAGCCAGACTAATTATCAGAAATACAGCTCTGACCAAATACAATTTCTGACCAATTATCAGAAATACAGCTCTAACAACCCAGGATGGGTTCCCTAAGGACTTTTCTTTTCTTGCCATTTTTGTACTTTGAAAAAAAATATCTGCTTATTCATGGACATCATGCTTCCCTATTACACTTTGAATGTGCTGATGGTGGAGATATTCATCTTGGTAGCCCCAGAACCTAGCATGGTACTTCAGAGAGAGTAGGTCTTGAATGGAGATCTATACATGACTGAATGAATGACCACATATTTAATGTAGTTAAGACAGATGCTATGTCAAAGATACTTTGTAGATAATTGTCATTTTAAAGGAATAAATTGTTCAAATATTTGAAATTGAGACAGTTCTAAAAATTCTAGTTTTTCTCCCTGATCATAATTTTTTATGTGGATTATTAAGGCTCTCTTGGAATGCAGTAGGCCACCTAAGATTTGTTAAATGAACGAGCGAATGAATCAATCCTATTCAAATAAAGGTGGGAACTATTATCTCCATCTGATTAATGAAAAAGCAAGGCCCCGGGAAATGGTACTGAGCTCTGGGACATGCCCACAGAGGCCCAATCACTGCATGTAGTGGTAGAACCAGAAGTAAATGCTGTCTATCTGCCCGTCATTCCAGTTCAGCAAAAGTTTTCCTTCTTAGAGCAAATGGCCTTCAGCTAGGCTAGTTTGGAAGCCAAGAATTTTCCTCCTTAACTCTGTGTTCCTGGGTTTGGTTAGTGATAGATTTGCAAGGCCTGGAATCTGAAAGCACATGGACAATAGCTGCCAGGAAAGCTGTGCTCAGGTGAGAAATTGATTTATGAGAAGCAGCAGCTTTTGGCACTTTGTTCCACAGTAGAATGAAAGGAAGGTCATATCAAATTGCCTCTCAGAACTCCAAGATCCATTAATATTGAATCACTCAACTGTTTGAACTTTCCAGTTAGGTACCTTTACAGCCCTGATAAATGGTTCTTGCACAGACTCCTTCTCACGCGTAAGTAACAACTACACACAGAATCTACTGTTGTCATTGAAGAGACACAGGTGCTGCAACAGCGTCAGTCCTGAAGGAGAAGCATTCGGGGAGTGTGAATGGCATTAGTGGAAACCCAACAGAAAGGCTAGTTCCCACTGCGGGAAGCACCAGCAGGAGAGGGAATGAGTTTTATGTTGTGGCATCCTGTAGGGCCAGTTGGATGCAACAACCACCACCACAAAAATAATAAATAAACAAGGATGCTAGCAGAACTGGCTTTATTCTCATCTCCAGGCTGAGGTTCAAGTCCCTTGCCTTTCACTTCTAACTGTGGGACCTGGGGCAGTTGCTTAGTCTTGCTGAGTCTCAGTTTCTTCCCCCTAAAAATGAGTGTAAAAATATCAATTCTCATAGTGTGTGGAGGAGGACGAAATGAGATCTTAGGAGTAAAGTAAGGAGAGAGCGCCTACCTGCTGGTAGGTGTTCAAATTCTTTGATCCAATAATGTATGCAAAGCCAAGGGGGCACAAAAGACCATCTATAGGTGTATTAGTTTTATATTGCTGTATAATAATTTGCTACAAAAGAGTGGCTTAAAAGAATACCCATTTGTTATCTCACAATTCCTGTGGGCTAGAATTAAGGCACATCTTAACTGGCTCCTCTGCTCAGGACCTCACGAGGCTGAAATCTAGGTGTGGGCTGGGCTGCGTTTTCGTCTGGATGCTTAACTA
>VSMD01108100.1:0-62581 GCA_008750895.1 Mirza zaza | reverse complement strand
CCTCCTGGCTGGGCTGACTCAAGGCCCCCAAAGAATCCAGGCCCTAGTCTCTGGAACCCTAGGATGTTAGCATATATGGCAAAAGAGACTTTGCAGATGTGACTAAGTATTCTGAGATGGGAGATTCTGCATTACCTGGGTGGGCACTAAATGCAGTCCCAAGTGTCCTTAGGGAGGGAGGCAGAGAGCGACTTGGCTCCGCAGGAGAGGAGAAGGTGATTCGGAGACAGAACAGAGAGAGAGTGGAAGATGCTGGCCTTGAAGATGTAGGAAGAAGCACAAATCAAAGAATGTGGTTCTAGAAGCTGGAAGAGAAAAGGAACAGATTCTCCCGTGTGACGTCTGGAGGGGCACAGCCTTGCCAACACCTTGCTTTTGTCCCATTGGAACCCATTCAGGATTCTGACCTTCAGAACTGTAAGAAAAAAAATGTGCATTGCTTTCAGGTACCAAGTTTGTGGTTCCTTGTTATGGCACATGAGGACATAATAACCCGCTTCCGGAAGTCTCTCTCGCTCTCCCACCACCACTGGGCTCCCTGCCCTTGCTCTGCGCGCCCGCAGCAGCTACTATGCACTTGCACTACACTGCACGAATTGCACATTTCCAATTTCCCCATTATGTCACATGTTCCTTGCGAGGCAGGGACCATGTCTTGCTCCTCTTTGTCTCCCTGGCACCTAGCCCAGTGCTTGGGACATAACAGGAACCTCATAAATATTTTTTCAGTGGAACTGCTTCATGGGCCACAAAGCAGGGAAAGAGGATGTTGAGGGAAAATAATCTCCTTTCAGTTTGAGAAGTAACTCTATGGTCACAAGGTTCCTTGCTCCAGGACGAGTAGAACAGGTCGTGCAGACTACAACCAACCAGTGCAGAAGCCCTCTCCAGGGAAGGCAAAAACTGTCCCAGAGTAAGACAATTAGTTAGAAGCATTTTGGTAGAGCATTTTACAGAGAGCAATGTTCTTGGTATAGCATTGGAATATCATGGATAAGGTCTATGTCCATTGCGATTTTTGAGAAATCCATAGGCACAAGCTGAAATTTTTGTGCAAATAGTCATTAGGGCTTGGATGCAGGGCAGTAACACCCCCACACAGATTCACTATGGAACATGCAGATGAGCTTCAGTACAGCTTGGAAAAACCAAGGGAAAAAACTGTGCTCTTTGTCATTGTAAGGGTTTCTAGCGGCTCCCTAGTTAGGCAGAACTAGAAATTTCTGTGATGACCCACAACCTGCTATGTATAGTTAGATATGTGAGCTTCTGCTTGTTCCCTGTGTGGTAAAAATGGTAGCAATTGTAATTATGTAATGTAATGTAGTGATCTGCTAGGGTCAACCCATCTTTTGTTGCCCTTATAATGCCAGAATTAATGAACACCCTGAGATACTATTCTAGAAACATCCTGGAGGAGTCCTGACTATTGGTTGCTGTCAGGAATCTGTTGACCACAGTGAGTAAAATGAAGTCAGTCACTCTGTGTCTAGAAAGGTGCTTTGACAAGGCTCGATCTGCCTGGGTGGTGGGCCACACGTCACCATGTAGAACCCAGAAGAGCTATTAATAGATACTTCTCATGTGCGACGTGACCCATGTCATGATTCCCTCTGTAAAAAGACAAACATGGAAATGATAGAAAAATTCTGAACCTCATAAAACTACGCAGACTGAGAAAACTCTATTCTTACGAAAATTAAAAAAAATAAAAGCCAACACCAATCAGCTAAGCTGTGCCCTGCAATACACAGCCACCGAATTTGTGCTGGCTTCCCCGCCCCCGCCCCCCCATGGCACAGCCTTCCCACCGTCCGCCACTTCTCTCCTAAACCCAAATCCAGGCACCCCCTCTCCAGGGAGTTTGCTCCCAATAAGTGGGTTATGGCCACAAAAATCGACCGCAGAAAGGAGGCTGACAACAATGCCCATTGCCAAACGATTTAAAAAACTGTTCACATAGATGTGGAAAATTATGCCAATCATTTCATCAAGAGCTCGTGTTTCCAAACAGTGAACGCTTTCTTCAGACTCAGTGAGCTCTCTAAGGTGCCTGACTTGCTGTATGCACTCAACAGAAATCTAATTCATGGATCAAGACGTTGAAGGGAAAATGGATTTTTTAGACATAAGAGAACACAGCTGTGTTTGGGGTCTGTCGACTGTCTCGAGTTATTTTGAAAGCGTTTTGTTTTGGCAACACACTTGGCCAGTTGTCCTCCCTCCGTCTTTACACCCGAGTGTATTCGAGGGAGAATTTAATCCATATGTTCCTGATTTAATTACACTCGACTCATCCCAGCATTGCTTTGTGAGAGTGAGTCGAAAGCCAAGAATCTTGCAAGTTTCCTAACAAACTCTGAGGTTTTGTTTTGTTTTGTTTTTCCCAAGAACTAAGAAGTTTTGTTTTGTGCATCCAAAATTCTGAGAACTTTTCTAAGGAAACATGTGAACTTTCACTTACCACTGTGTTAGTGTTTAGTTACAGCTTGGGATGATGAGTGTTGAAAATGATGACATGAATAAAATCACATGAAATGTTGGTTGTTTGCTATTCCTATTACATAACCGTCCAAAATGACATGGACCCGAAATTACATCATTGCAGGAATTATTACTCTTGAAAGCTGTCAACTTGGTCCACATCAACTGAAAATATTGAGCATCAAGAGCCGGTCAGTCTGCTCTCACGGGACAACTTCTGGAATGTGTGCCTTATTCTCCAATTAATTGCCCTCCCGCACTCCACCTACCCCTCACAATTCACTAGGGGTGCTGGTGGCACCCGACAGATTTTTAGATTGGGTGGGCACTTAAATGGGGCCTGCTGGAATCACCTGCTGACAGTTTGAATTTTCTTATGATTATTTTCACTTTAATAATTCTATTCCAGAAGTGGTGACATTTCACATTACATTCAGTATAGGTAAGTGAGAGCAGGTACTCTACAGTTAAAATTGTATAGAAAAAAATTGAAAGGGGAAAATTCTCAATGTATTTCTTCAAATTATAAAATTATTATTAGCTTATCTTAAAGAAGATTTTAAGCTTAAAGAAGATTTTAATTTTCAAATTATAAAATTATTATTAGCTTATCTTAAAGAAGATTTTAATTAGACTTGGGGAAAACATGCACATCCTGGAGAGTGGTTTTGAATTATTGCCCTGATATAATTTTACCATCTACTCAGATAGAAGATTCCAGAGAAAAGTGCTTTTTAAAATTCTTGCCTGTATACCATAGCACTTTCAGACTATTTTCAAGAATAACAATAAAGGGATGGCAGAGAATGAGAGAGACAGAAGTCAAGGCAGAAGAGAAGGAGGATGAGGATGAGGAGAAGGAAGAAGATAAAAAGAAGAGAGAGACTTGTTAGTGTGACTTGTGTCTGTAACATGTAAACTCGAGAGCTGAGAATGGGCATCTTTGCCATAATGTTTAAAGCACAAAATAAGTCAATAAGCCAACACATAGAGATAGAATGAACCAAAAAATCAAAGTGTATATTTAATACATTATTTTTCTCTAAAGTCTGTTATAATCAATGCATTTAAGAGTCTGAGAACTTCAGCGCACTATATTAAACTCTGGTGAAATAACAGAGAGACGTTACTCCTAAGGCAATGGGTAGAAAAGTTGGTCCATATTAATTGTTTTCCAGTATAAGAAGAATTTGTATAAGGAAATGTTGAGACTATATTTAAAGGCTAGTTTAATTAAGGGAACCAGATGTATTACAAAATTTATAATGCATGCAATTGAAAGAATCATGCTAATTTCTAGAAGCTAAAATTACAAATGTACTAAAGACCAAGCTCAGCTGACACTACTAAATCTAGTTTTTGTAAAATTAGCTCATTATTCAAAGATAAGAAGTTATATTTTTAAAACTCCTATTGCTAGAAAAATCATAAGGAACAAGTGAATTGGAACTTTGGGTAGAGAAACTCGGCTAAGTGAACTGGTGCAGTTTAGCATTTCTTGTTAATTTATCATCATTGCTGTCATCATTGTCACCATCACCAGGACCATATTACATTTGTTGAGCTATTTCTTAAGCAAGTCAATGGATACTTTTAGCAATAGGATATGCTGGCAGTATGGCATATAAAATGCCATATTCATAGCTAAGTATAAATATGAATAAGGAAATTATGAATAAAATATGTAGTACACATTTTCTCTCATGTCCTTATCCAGGAGAATGTGGGTAAATTCACTAATGGAAACGGAAGCCTCAGGCAGATGAGGGAAGTCAGAAAGTCATACTTCGAGCAAGTTCTAATGATCAGTCCTTGATAAATAACACCGCAGGATACTGAGAGAATTAACTAGCATGTTGCCAAACACATGATGATAATCTCTTAATAATCAGAAAGGCTCGAGAAGGGCTAAATGGAGGCAAATACCCTAATCTTTTTTAAGACGAGAAAGATTCCAGAAAATTAAAACCAGTGAGCTTCCTCGAACCCCAGAAAAATTATATAACAGGTTGTTAAATAGTCCCCTTTTAGCTGAAAAAAAAAGAAAGAGTAATCACAAAGGTGTAGATAGCACAGAGTGGGAAAGAATTATAATGGAATAATGTTCCAGAAGAAGAGTGGACTAAGCCTAACAATGAAAAATAAGAGAGATGGATGTGAAAAGTTTCATGCGATTTCAAGCCAGTTGCACAAGAGAGAGAAATGGACGGTATCGGTTCCCAGGAAAAAGATCAGTATGAGTCTCGGTGAGAAATGGCAGGTCTTTGTCCATCTGCGCTGCTACAACAAAATACAGTAGATGGCGGCTTACAAACAACAGAAATGTATTGCTCAAAGGCTTATCTTGGAGGCTGACAGGTCTAAGATCGAGTCCAAGACCCCAGCAGATTCCATGTTTTGTGAGAACCCCTTCCTAGTTACCGAAGGAACCATCTTTCCGGTGTACCTTCTCACCTTCTAGCTCTCTGCTGTCCCTTTTATAAGGGCACTAATGTCAGTCATAAAGGTTCTGCCCTCATGACCTAATCATTTCCCAAAGGCTGCAGCTCCTTTTTTTTTTGAGACAGAGTCTCACTCTATTGTCCGGGCTAGAGTGCCGTAGCGTCAGCTTAGCTCACAGCAACCTCAAACTCCTGGGCTCAAGGGATCCTCCTGCTGCAGCCTCCTGAGTAGTTGGGACTACAGACATTCGTTGCCATGCCCGGCTATTTTTTCTATATATTTTTAGTTGGCCAATTAATTTCTTTCTAATTTTTAGTAGAAATGGGGTCTCGCTCTTGCTCAGGCTGGTCTGTAACTCCTGAGCTCAAGTGATCCTCCCACCTCGGCCTCCCAGAGTGCTAGGATTATAGGCGTGAGCCACCACGCCCAGCACGCACCTCCTAATACCATCCTCTTGGGGCGTTAGGATTTAAACATATGAATTTCAGGGGGACACAAACATTCGGACCATAGCAATGAACTTGCTCAAGGCAACTTCAAAAGCAACCTTGGTATGCATCCCAGCTCTGTCTGATTCCACGTGGGAGTAGACAACCGTCCACGATGCCCCTCGGTGCTCCCCGTGTCTTGGGTACTGCACGTCCCACTAGAGGGGCTGCATTTTAAGAACACTGACAAATTTGAGGACATCCAGAGAAGACACAAAGCGACATGAAGGAAGTCTTCAACTACCTGAAGGCCTCACGTGGAAGAAGGATTAAACTTCCCCTTCAGGAGTTCATAAGGCAGACGGGGGACAACAACCTGGAGTCGGGTAAAGACAGGTGCTGTAAAAGCCAACATTGAATCGAGAGTTTACTGTGTGCCAAACACCGTGTTAATTGTATTATTTATCATCTCATTAAATGCTCCGAAATCCTGACGAAATACGTGTAATTATAACTGCCATTTCGCAGACGAGAACAGTCAGGATCGCAGAGGTTACGTAGCTCACCCACGGTCACACGAGCGGTGACGGGTGCAGCCGCAGCTTGAATGGAGACGGCTTGAACGCAAACTCCAGCCACCTGCGTGGAAGGAATTGTGAGATAATGAACTTGCCACCGAAGGGCACACTCAGAGGCGGCCAGGTGGCACCATCATCCTGATGTTTCAGAGGGGACATCCATGCCCATCATCTCTGGGCATTTGCTCCCAGCCAGAGAACTTTTGCATATGGAAGTCCAAAAGCATGTTGCATGCTCTTTTGGCCACACTTAATAAATGCTAGCTGTTGTTATTATTATTATTATTATTATTCTTAGTGTTACCAGTGTTTAACACTGAGAGTTGGGGTGATAGGGTATTTTTCTTATTTAGACTTTTTCTGTACTTGGTGAATTATTTTTTTACAATTAGGAAAAACACGTAAGCAGTTTCCTTCTGAGAAAAGGAAAAGGACCTATGAATATGTGTACAAAAACAATTTGAACATCAAGACTAGCCTGAGTAATACAGCATGATATAGTTTCCACAAAAAAAGTAAAAATATTAGCTGGGCATAGCAGCACATGCCTATAGTCCCAGACACTTGGGAGATGGAGGCAGGAGGATCACGTGAGGCCTGCAGTGAGCTGTGATGACACCACTGCACTCTAGCCTGGGTGACAGACCAAGAATCTGTCTCAAAAAAAAAAAAAAAAAGGTAGACAAATGATTTCAGTATGGTTCATGGGGTGAATTAAATAGACTTTACATTTTTTCACAAATTAAAAAAAATGTTTCTCAGACTGATTTTTTTCTTAGAAAATTTTATGATCTTTTATAATTTTGATGATCTTATATAACTTTCTTTTTACACTGAGTAAAAAAAAAAGTTCCTATGTTGACCAAGCAGGACCAGGGGGTGTGATGTGAAAACGATTTAATTCTCCCAATTTCCCTCCCCCACCGCCTGCTCACACCCATCTGTGGGGTTTGTGGGTCCTTCAGAGACCGCCCCACCTAACTGGGCATCTCTCACCAGCCGTTTTCTAAATGCGAGCAAGACGTCCCCTGGGGCTCTGATTCTGGGAGGACGATTCCAGCCTCTTGCTGAGATCCGGCCCCTCCAGGGCATGTCCTCCCCCGGGATGTAAGAGAAGCCCGGCACGTGCCCACGTCTAGCCCGTGGGACACGCTGCCCTCAGATCCGCCACTAGAGGGCACACAATCACCTCCCAAAAGTACCTGTCCCCGCTGCCCGCCGCTTTCACCCAGCTGTCCCTGCAGATTCATCTCTGAAGCACACACCAGACGCCAGCGGCGTGGGACAGTTATCACACTCCCGACTGGTGGGGGGGCTCGTAGCACACCAGTCACACCTTCCAGAGAGATGTTGTTTAACCTCCAACCTGCATATAGTTTATGCCCTCCAGGTGGGATCCGGGGTAAGGGTGGCAAAACTGGTTTTAAACGTCTGCTGTGCAAGTCGTGACTGCGAGGTCTGGCACGGCACTTCGGAAGTGGAGCTGGTTAGTTAGCATCGCTGTCTTGGGGCCCTGCAGAAACAAGACTGGGAAGATCTGGTCTTATATACTATTATATGTTATATGGAGACTCATATACAAAGAATCATGTCAGTGTTTTGTCTATGGTTACGAGAAAGAAGAGAGGGAAGGAGAGATGGAGAACAGAAAGAACTTTAAATTTCCCTGAGCAGCTATTATGAAGAAACTATCCATCAATTTGTAATTTAACCTTTTATTTTTATTTTATTTTATTTTATTTTTTGAGACAGAGTCTCACTTTGTTGCCCAGGCTAGAGTGAGTGCCGTGGCGTCAGCCTCGCTCACAGCAACCTCAAACTCCTGGGCTCAAGCAATCCTCCTGCCTCAGCCTCCTGAGTAGCTGGGACTACAGGCATGTGCCACCATGCCCGGCTAATTTTTTTCTATATATTCATTGGCCAATTAATTTCTTTGTATTTATAGTAGAGACAGAGTCTCACTCTTGCTCAGGCTGGTTTCAAACTCCTGACTTCGAGCAACCTGCCGGCCTCAGCCTCCCAGAGTGCTAGGATTACAGGCGTGAGCCACCGCGCCCGGCCAAACCTTTTATTTTAAAAACGGAATATTTTCTCAGATGTTTTTTTCTGTGTCAATGGAGATTATTGTACAACTTTTGTTCTTAATCTATTAATAGGTGAATTATATTAAAGAACCATGGCCACTATGTCAGGTTCTTTGAAATATACGTATTTGGGGCGATGTATCTTAGAGTTTACAAGTGGGAAAACTGAAGCTCATAAAAGTGAAGGAACTTGCAGATTACACAGCTCGGAAGCGCTGAGGTAGTCCCAGATGCCGCTGACTCTACACACTGTGCTTTTTCCACTGTAACTGCACTTCCGTGCATGACCATATCACAGCCAATCACTAATCTACATGGTAAACCAATGGGTTACATTTAAAAAATAAATAAAATACTAGACCAGAATATTATTTTAAAATATTTTTTAATTCACTCATTTTAAGGAGGAAATGCTAGATGAACATTCACCTCTTCTTTTATCCTGTTGCTAGAGGCTCATTACAAGTGCAGATTTGTGAACTGGCCCCTGTGTTAGTTTCCTGTTGCTACTGTAATAACTGAGACTTAGCAGCTTAACACAAATTTATTACGTTGCAGTCCTAGAGGTCAGATGTCTAAAATGGGTCAAGGAGGGCTGCTTTCCTGACAGTCTAGAGGAGAATCAGTTTCCTCGCCTTTTCCAGCTTCTAGAGGCCGCCAGGAACTTCCATCCCTCTGCCTCAGCTTCAGTCCTCACACTCACACTTCTCCCTGACTCTGACCTCTCTGTCTCCCTCTTCCCCCTCTAAGGACCCTTGTGATTATGCTGGGCCCACCCAGACCATGCAGGGTAATCTTTCCATCTCAAGATTCTTAATCATATTTGCAAAGTCCCTTTTGCCATATAAGAAAATATATTCCCAGGTTTTGAGGATTAGGACATGGACTTCTTGGGGGGCCATCATTCTACCTGCTGTAATTCCTTAAGGATTTCTTTTCAGAAGTTTGACGTGGGACCCAGGAATCTTCATATCTGACAAAGCCCTCGATGGTTGTTGCCCTAAAGTTTGAGAAGCACTACTATAAATAACTATATGCTCCCTTTGTAAAGAACATCCTAGGTGGTTTAATAAGTTCTTCAACAATCTATTCTAAGTCTAAATTTGTTCTATCAAAATTCATGATTAAAATAATTTGAAATATGATTTTTGCCCAAATCCAATGTTCTAATGTCACATCATTTGACAGTACTTTAAAACATCTTCTTATTTTGTTAACATCTTAAGCAGTCTACTTTTTCCTCTTATTGTAGGCTTCCAGTATTTATTTTATTTTCTCCTTCCTAACATTATCATAATAAGGGGTATCAAAACAAGCCAGTTGTAAGCATTGAGAGCAGGATTCCTTATTAAGATTTCACAACAGATTTTAATTATTTACAATATTGTAGTTAAGAGCATCAACATTATAGCCAAATTGCCTTGCTTCAGATGCCAGATCTGCCACTTACTAATTGTATAACCTTGAGTAAATTATATGAGCTCTCTGCATTAGGTTCTTTCACCTATTAAATGAGGATGATAATAGTCCCTCTCTCTTAAGGTTGCTGTGAGGATTAGAGAAGTTAATAAATGGAAAGTGCTTAAACTAGCACCTACGACATGGTACGCACTTAATAAACGCTAGCTATTGTTATACTATTTGTACTAATGTTAGCTGTTGTTTGTTATACTATTCTCAAACAATAACATGGTTCACCATATTTTCATCTCCTTGTATTTGAATATTGTGCTATAGGGTTAGTATCTACCCCCACATTTTTTTTTTTGAGACAGAGTCTTGCTTTGTTGCCTAGGCTAGAGTGAGTGCCGTGGCATCAGCCTAGCTCACAGCAACTTCAATCTCCTGGGCTCAAGTGATCCTGCTGTCTCAGCCTCTCGAGCAGCTGGGACTACAGGCATGCGCCACCATGCCCAGCTAATTTTTTTTCTCTATATATTAGTTGGCCAATTAATTTCTTTCTATTTATAGTAGAGACGGGGTCTCACTCTTGCTCAGGTTGGTTTTGAACTCCTGACCTCAAGCGATCCACCCACCTCGGCCTCCCAGAGTGCTAGGATTACAGGCGTGAGCCACCGCGCCTGGCCTCAACCCCCACATTTTTGTCTTTGTTGATAGCTCAGGCTCAGGCAAGATGATAAACAGCACGGCAGCCTGTGGTTGTTGGGGGCTTTGGCTGTGTAGCCTGGCTCGGCGCTCAGCGGGAACGGATCAGGCGTCTTAAGGGCTGGGGAGATGCGGCTGTGGCTCTGTAGAGAAGGACTGTGCAGCCGAAAGGAGAGAGGGGCTGGCGTGGGCCGCTGGGCCCTCCCAGGTGCGGGTCAGACGTCCTTGTATCCTGATGGTGAGAAGGCCCGCAGGACCTCAAGGAGAGGGCTGTCCCTGTCAGGGTCCCAGCAGGAAAGAGAGGGCACATTCAAACTGGGATGATTTAGGGAGCATTTTATAAAGCAGGGTCCTCAAAGTTTTTAAACAGGGGGCCAGTTCACTGTCCCTCAGACCGTTGGAGGGCCGGACTATAGTTTTAAAAAACCTATGAACAAATTCCTATGCACACTGCACATACCTTATTTTGAAGTAAAAAACCAAAAGGGCAAAAACACCCTCATGTGGCCCGCGGGCGGCGGTTTGAGGACGCCCGTTAAAGAAACAGCGATGGAGAGGAGTAGGGAGTCTCGGGACCTGTAGCGGCAGGGGTGCCACGCTGTCCTTCAGCCTGAAGGGAGGGTGCAGAGGCAGAGATGGCCCTGTGGTGGGGGGTCCCCTCGAGGGGCCATGGGGCAGGGTGGGCTGCAGCACCCCAGGACAAACTTCAGAGAGGAAGAGGAAGGAATAAAAACTCTGACCTCAGTCTCCCCCCGATCTACTGGGGTCATCCTTGGCCAGAGCCGGCAGAAGCCAGAGGACATCCGTGCAGTGCCCACGGCTCAGCCTCCTGGGCTCGGCGGGGCTGAGAAGGGTGGCCAGTGGGTCTGTGGATGCAAGCGGAAGCTCTCCAGGACAAGGGGGATTTTCGCTCACTGAGCAAGGTGTCCCCGCCTAAGACGTGGTAGAGGGGTGTTAATCCAGGAATACCAGCCCGGGGCAAAAGGCAGCCCAGAAGGCCAGGTCCGCACTGGGGGCTGTGACGGGACTTGTGTGAGCTGCTGTGCTACGGGAGGGCCCGTGGGGCCTGCCTGCCCCAGAGGCAGGGCAGGGCGTGGAGCCTGAGTCCTTTGCCAGGGAGCTACAGACAGTATTTCATCATGGTTGTGAAAAGAACTGTGCTGACTAGCTACTAAATAGAATGCTTAGAAGTAAAGAAGCTTTGAAATGCTCCGTGGAGAGTGTTTTATAGGTTTCCAAGTAGAACAGGGGCCGAAGGCAGAGCTCTTGGCGCTTTGGGGACACCTGGGACCAGGGCCACACGTGTTTATTGCATTATATCCAGATGTTGAGAATGCCCCGGGGAAAGAAACAGTATCCTAAGGAGCTTAAAGGTTCTAGAAATGCAGACAGAAAGCAAACAAACAAAAAGAGCAAGAAAGAACACAAACAAGATTTTAACTTGTAAAAAGAATGGAGCATTTTGGGACTCTAAGAGGAACACACAATTGTCAACAGCACCAACCTGGAGAACAGTGAGGTCAAGAGGTGAGGGAATACTCAACGAGTAGACACGCTTCTCTTTTGCCTCCTGCCTCCTCAGTCTACTGTCCTCCCAGCCGTGAGAGCAATCTTTCAAAAATGTATCAATATGAATGTGTCACTCATCTATTTAGAACCTCTCAGTAGCTCACCACTGAGCGTTGAACAAAACCCAAACTCCTTCTCCTGCCTGGAGTGCCTGGACGATCTCTCGCATACCTGCTGCTTCTAACTGCATCTCAGGCATGCTCACCTCGATCACCACGTTCTGTCAACATTCACTCCCCCGTTTCCTAACACTGCACGCTCGAGATGGCTCAGGACTGTTGTACTTGTGCTTCCTTCTGCCTGGCCCGCTGGACCTTTCTTTCACCAGCCCCCATGACGTGGAGCCTTTCCTGACCACTGACTTTACCTAAAGCACATCACCCTATATCTCTGCACTCTGTTTCCTTCATGGGACTCATCTCAATTCATAGTTTTTATTTGGTTATTTGCTCTTTTATTGTTTGCCTTTCCCACAAGAGTGTAAACTTCAGGTCAGGGTTGAGTTCTGCTTGTTTACTGTTGAATCTGTATTCCCCATGCTTGGCCTGGGTGGGTAGATGGATGGATAGGCTGGTGGATGGATAAATGGATGGACGGATGGATGGGTGGATGGGTGGATTGAGGGATGGATGGATAGGTAGCTGAATGGAGGAATGGATAGATGGATTGGGGGATGGATGGATGGACGGACAGATGGATAGGTGGGTGGATGGATGGATGGAAGGGTGGATGGATTGGGGGATGGATGGATAGGCAGATGAATGGATGGATGGATAGGAGTATGGATGATTTGATATGTAGATAGGTGGTGAATAGCTAGGCGGACAGATGGATAAATCTTCCAAAACCTAGTCTTTGCTTTCTCTGTTCACACTGGAAAACTATGTTATTTAACATATTATTTGTTTAGATTTTGCTCTGCTAGACACTGCTGAAAGTTTCCTGGCACTTCACAACTGGAGAGAACCAAAACAATTGTAGAAAAACAGGAAGTTATTAGACAAGCAAGAGAGGTCACATTTATTTATTCCTGAATAAGTACTTCAGAAATCACAGATCTTGTTTTAGAATTTAAGATTTGCTTCTTAAAAACTAAGAAGATCAATTTCCTTGTACAAGTGATTATAAATGGCTTTCCGTGTGTGTGCACTTGTGCTTGTATATGTATGTATTTATGTTTGTGTGCACGTGTGCCTTTCATGTACACAAATAACAGAAGGATCTGAGGCTCACAGAAATTTTACTTAGTGCTTTTGTATAAACAGAACTTTCCTTCTTTGCAAAAAGCTAAAAAAATTCCAGGCAAATCTGGAAAATCTGTTTTTGTCTAAAACCTCCTAGGGCACTTTCTTAAGGATTTATGATGTCTGAGAAATTTTATACTTTAAGACACTGAAAGCCAAGATGGACAAAAATGAGAAGTAGTTGGAAAGAATTCTGCCTCTATGTACCACTCCACTTTTAAATTTGTTATTTAATATGGGCCTAGGAAAATATGCAACGGGGAGAAACCTCTTTTTACCTGACTATAGAATTTACCACAGGGTGGCCCCATAGAGAGAGGAGAAAGGTCTACGACAAACCCACAGACAGGAGCAGGGAAAGGACCTCAACAGAGGCAGGACCACAGAGCCCTGCTGTTAAACAGAGCACGGTGTGCCCGGCAGGCGAGGGCCTTGATTTGGGATTTGTAAGCATCTGGGTTCAAGTGCAGGCACAGTCACTCATTAACCGTGGAGCCTTGCGCTTCACTCTCTCTGAGTCTCACTTTCGTGACCTGTAACACTGGAATGGTAACAGCACTTCTAATAACGCTATTGTGAAGATTGAATGAAAAACCAGTGAACACAAACCTTTAGCACAGTACACCTCTTAGGTCACCCTCAGGACACAGGAAAGCACTCAGTAAACATTAGCCATAATTGTTTGTCAAACTCAGCATTGTGCAATAGAAAAATAATATGAGCTACATATATCATTTAAAATTTTTCCAGTAGCTACATTAAAAAAATTAAATGGGCTGAGCACAGTGGCTCATGCCTGTAATCCCAGCACTTTGAGAGGACAAGGTGAGAGGATTGCTTAAGGCCAGCTTGGGCAACATAGCAAGACTCTGTCTCTACAAAAAATAAAAACAATTAGCCAGGTGTGGGGGCGTGTTCCCATAGTCCTAGCTACTCTGGAGGCTGAGGCAGGAGGATTACTTAAGCCCAGGAGTTCAAGCCTGCAGTGAGCTGCACTCCAGCCTGGGGGACAGAGAGAGACCCTGTCTCTAAAAAAACAAAATTAAAATAAAAAGTAAAAAAGACAATTGATTTAAAAAATATATTTTATCTAATCCAATATATCCAAAATATTGTCACTCTGATTAATCCATATAATTAGCAAGATTTTTACATTCTTATTTTAATCCTAAGTCTTTGAAGCCCAGTGAGTATTTTACACTTCCAGCACATCTCAGTTCAAACCTCAGTTCACATCTCAGTTCAAACTGTTCCAATGTGTCGTAGCCACTGGTGGCTTGTGGCTGCTGGGCCGCCCGGCGCAGGCCTGACATCTGTCCCTGAATCTCGCACAGTGACGGCTCGCTGCGCAAGCCTCCGTGCTGGCAGCCACACAAATGGGTTCCAGCTGGAAAAGCTCTCGCCCTGCAGCCAATCCCACCGTACAAAGGGGCGGCGGGTGGAACGGCGAGTGTGAGGGCGAAGTGACTTTCTACAGTGTGGCTCAGTCGCACAGCCTGCCCTGGAATCTCTGTTGTCAGCGACATCAGGGTGGTTTGCTTTCTGACTTCGAGAGCCTTGGAGGAATGTGTTATTAGCACTCACAGTGTTAGCGGGCACTGCTTGTTTACTTGCGAATCTTTCTAGAATTCAGAGGCTGAATTATACTGCCAGGCCCAAGAGAGATGGCCCGATACCCCCTTCCTCAAGTTCACTGTTGTCTGCTCTGGGAGATCAGCTGAAGGAGAGGAAAGGGTCCCTGTGGTCCTCCACTTTCTCTCCTGCGAGTGTCGGCGGGACCTGCAGGTGGCAGGCTGTCGCTTCACGTGCTGTGCCGTGTCTCAGCCCTGGGACCCGGCAAGAGCAGCTAAACCTGCCAGTCCCTCCCTGTGTCACGCCTGGTGTTCGCCTGGTGTTTGCAAGACGGCAAGGGCGTTGCAGGGAAGGCGGCTCGGTGAGGGCCCAGGTGGACAGTCCAGCAGAAAGTCTCTCTCACTTTGAAAACCTTTTGAACAGCTTTTTGGGTTTTCACAATAACTTTTTCAGCTCAAAAGACTATTAATACATAATTTGAATCATGGAATTCAAACGAGCGTGGAATAATGCACATTTATAGTTACAAATATCCGTTGTTTTTTCTCTTCCTTCCGCACCATTAGCTCTTGGGCAGACTTGTAAAAAATGTTTCACTGCCGTAGCTGAGACTTACCAAGGAGCGCTTGTTTTGCAAAATCCGAAACTGTGTTGAGCAACAGTCCTGTTAGGCGCGGTTTAGAATTCCATGCTGCAAATCTGTGGCATCTTCATTTTCCAGAATGAAATAACTTTGCCGAGAGTGTGGGTTCTCAGGAGGATGCACGAGAATTAAAACCGACAGATCTCAAAGGTCAGATATCCGATTACATAGCTAAGTAAGACCCTGGAAATAGACACTTACGTGGGTCAGTTTTTCCTCCTGACAAAAGACATTGGCTTATTTCAACCTAATAGAATAATTAGATAATATTTAGCTTATTAGATGATTACAATGGATCCTTATTTTTTGGCAAGTTGACAGCTTCCTTAAAGAGAATAATAAATAATAAATTTTGAATAATAAAATTATGAAAAATTAACAACTAGTTACTTTCAATACAAAGGTAGAAGGATTCTGATTTGTGTTTGTTATATTCACTCATTAACTTCTCAGTCATGTATTCAATAAATTAAGTACTTGCTGGGCATCTATTCTGAGAAAGACACTG
The DNA here is from genome assembly GCA_008750895.1 of Mirza zaza. NCBI lineage: Eukaryota > Metazoa > Chordata > Mammalia > Primates > Cheirogaleidae > Mirza > Mirza zaza. Next base: position 46,923 of record VSMD01108100.1, on the reverse strand, counting down.
TTCTGGCCACCAGGGGACATTGGTCTCCTGTCCTTGCACTGGGAACTGGGATTTATACTATCAGCTCCTCTGGTTCTCTGGCTTTCGGACTCGGGTTGGAATTACATGTTGGTTTTCTTGGGTCTCTTCACAGATGACTGATTTCTCAGTTCTATAATCACGAGTCAATTTTTCATAATAAATCTCATATATATACACATATATTGGTTCCGTTTCTCTGGAGAATCCTGACTAATATAGCCAGACACAGAAAGACAAATACTATATGATTCCACTTATATGAAGTACCTAGAATAGGCAAATTCATAGAAACCAAAAGTAGGTTAAAGGTCACCAGAGGCTGGGGAAGGCGGGATTGGATAGTCATTGTTTAATGGAAGCACAGTTTCTGTTTGGGATGATGAAAAAGTTCTGGAAATGAATATGGCGATGGTTGTCCTACATTGCAAAGGTACTAAATGCCACTAAATTGTGCACTTAAATTTAAATTGTTAATTTTAAGTTATATGTATTTCACCACACTAAAAAAAGTTTTTTAAAAAGGCGGAAACTTTCTAAGTGTTCCTAGGAGTGTCCTGAGCGAAAGGAACAGGGGCAGGAAAGATGGAGGAGGATATATTTTGGCAGAAACTGTCCAATCTCAGAAAGACCCCCAGGTAGCTTATTTGCAATTTTAGCAAGACAAGCCTTGGCAGGTCTGGAAGAGACCGTGAGGGGCAGTAGAGTCTGGGGTCGGTGTGGACATTTAACGATGAATGCTTCATGTCATGTGAGCTCCGAATCCAGCATCCTCAGGCTGGTCAGGTGCACTCGGGGAGCCCCATTTCCACGGGCTGCGCGCTGGGCGGCAGATCTGGCTCTTAGTCCAGAGCGAAGTCAGCAGGGCTGGGTGGGATGCGGCTGCCCCGGGCCAGACTGGTGCAGAACGCAAGGCGGCATTTCCGCCAGGGGACACGAAGACGGACAGGGGAGCGCAGAGCAGACCACGCGCGCAGACTAGGCTAAGGGCGGACCGAGCAGCGGCCTTGGCAGGGCTCAGCCAGCCTCACCCTGGCTCCGGGCTCTCAGGACCCCTGACAGGAAGGCTCTCGGGCAGGCGGAGACCTGAGCGGCCGGTGGACGGTGGGCACTCGGGAGCACGAGCTGACTCCAAACCACCCAGGCTGCTGATTCACCTCTGCTGTGATTGCCTTGTCCCCGGGGCGCTGCATGCAGCTGGCAAAGACCAAGGCAAAGGCAGGGACTGAGGCTGGTGGCATCACAAGAAACACACAGGGAACAAATGGAAGGAAAGGCTGCAAGGGAGGTTAGGGCCAGACTGTGGACAGATTTCATGCCAGGCTAAAGAGTTCGTATTGAATTCCATGAGGAACAGGAAGACAAAAACTCTCGAATAGGGAGGTGATGTAAACAAAACATGGCCTTTAACCACTTGGGTACGAGAGTCGCCTATAGCCGACAGCCACAGAGGAACGCGCACAGCGACTGTAGCCGACAGCGTGATATGACTTTTCTAATTTTTCATTTATCAAAATAAAATTGTGAACATTTAAAAATAACGTAATGAAAACATATATGTCTATGTTACCTATTCTGATTTACATGACAAGTAAAGCTGCCTGTAAAGTAAAACAAGATTTCAGTGCTTTCAAGCTTTCCTCACCACACAAGAGCAAAACGGACTCATGGTCAATGCACAGCACAGACTGCCGTGTGGACTGTGAGTGCGGCTGTGGGCGAGGCGTCGAGGCCAGTGAGCACGGTACGAAGTGGTTAAAAGATTAATCTGCATGTAGGATGGTTTTATATACAAGAGCACATAAGTAGGTGGGAGACAATAATGGCTAGACTAGAGTGGTGAATGGAATGGAAGGTTTCCATGTGTTTGATGCATATGTTATTTTTTTTTGCTGGAGAGAGAAAAGTATGCTGCAATTGTATTTTCCATTCATTTATTGCAGTCATTTAGAAATGAAATGTAAAATGTATTAATTTATTTTCATTATAAATATGATACAATAGGAAATTTAGAAAATGAAGGGAGAGTGTAGAACATAAAATTGCTCTCAGTTCTTACAGCAGTATAATCGCTATTGATAATTTGGTATATTTCCTTCTTGTCTTTTTTCCATATCTGGTTATTTAGATACTTTTTTGCTTGTGTGTTTTACATAGTTGTGATCATTATACGTATCAGTTTTTCATTTAACGTGGTCTCATTATCTAGTGGAAAGCTGTGGAGTGGAGCGGTTAAGAGAACAGACTGGTGGCCTGGGCTCAAATCACAACATCTGCCATTTGTTTACTAGCTGGGAACAACCTTTCTATGCTCCAGTTTCCTTAGCTATAAAGTGGTAGTAATAATAGTAATAGTCTCATACAGTTATGGTGAGAATTAAATGAGTTAACACATGGACAGTCTTTGGCATCTGGCATATAGTAATTATATGTGTTGGGCACCTTACTAAGTTATTATAAACACGTGTGAGATAATTTGTGCTCAGAAAGGAAAGTAGGGAAATTCACAAAGAATGGTGATGCTATTAACATTTATTGGAAAGCAGGAAGATTGGTTTGAGAGGTGGCAAGGAATTTATGTAGGTTTAATTGTATCAAGTAGAAGTTACAGGCCAAGAGAACAGGTGGAAATATCTAAGAGGGATTGGAGATAACACCACAGAAATTCTAAAGAGAAGTTTTGACCAGATATATGGGATTTAGCAAACATCTGCCTCCAGGTGACAGTTAAAATCATAACAAAAATGAGATCATTAAGGGAAAGAAAAGTGTTGTGTTCAAAACTTTAAGGAAAGTTCACATTTAAAGAATGAAAGAAGGAAGCGTAATTAGGAAAGATGGAAGAAAAGGCACAATTGGAAGAGGAAATGAGAAAGGAGAACCCAGGGAGTGGAAGATGGGCTTGGTCATGAAAGCCCCTGACGTGGCTGAGTCCCACTTGCGGGGCGCAGTGTGACCAGAGAGATGACCTCCCGAGTCCTAGAGGGGCAGCCAGGAGCCCTCCCCTAACACCTTCCCCTCTTCCAGGACGGATCCTGGCAGGGAGCAGCAGGACCCAGCTCCGCCCGGCTCCACTCCTCCCTTCTCTCCTTTGCTTACAGTCCTCCACTGCCCCTGCCCTCCCTGCCTCTGCCCCTGGAGCTCTGCTACAGCTCTCACTGGTAAGGTTTCCCCACACGGCAGGGCCTTCCGAGCTGACCCCTCGGAGCCAGGCTGGCTGGGTGCAGGGTGAGCTGGGCTTGCTCACAACCCTAGTCCGCACGTCAGGGATGATCCAGATTCCTCTCTAGGAATTGTCGTCATTCCTTCGGCTGCAACCCTGATCTCTTTCCAGGTTTACGGACACCTTGGGACAAGCATGCCAATATTCACAATAGTGCCTGTTCCCTATTTTAAAAAGGCAAAAGAAGGGAACGTAGTCGCAAGCATAAAAGGGTCTAAGAAGGTGCAGGAACAGGACACAGGCAGAGGTGAAGCTTGGAAAAGACGAACGACGAGTTCGCGTGAGACGACTCTGGGCAGGAGCCGAGACAGACTTGTGGCAGCCAAGTGCGCGAACTCCGGAGACAGACACCTGGGTTCAAATTCCAGCTCAGCCACTTTGGAGCTGCGAGAACTTAAGAAATTTCTTTCATTTCTATGTCTCAATTTCTGCATCTGTAAAAAAAAGTGACAATGACATTAATAACATCTACCTCATAGGCTTGTTAGGAGGATTCAATGCATTGCTTTACCTACGCGTTAAATAGTTTTGTCCCAGATAATCAGACCAGGGTGTGACAGATGATCTTGGGATTGCTGACAGCAGTTCCAGCCGCAGGACATTCAGTATCGGGGACACTCAGTGCCTGCTTAGCTTTCTTCATTCGCCTCGTCACCACCTGGTTATGAATTTATGTGTTTTACATTCTATTCTATATTTATGTATTATGTATACATAGTATGCATGTGTATATGTATTTATATCATAATTATAAATATCAGCCTTCTACCACTAAAAATGAAAGTTATCAAAGAATAGGGACTTTGATATGTTTGTGATTAACACAATCATTTTAAAAGTAAATAATGAATTAAAAATACTTGAACTTGGAGAGAGGTTTGTTTAGAACTGAGCCTGAGTTCCAGCAGAGGCCAGAGCAGCCTGGGAGGGGCAGCTGGAGACCCGTGGCCCTGCAGGAAGGGCTGGGGTGGGGTGAGGTGGGTCTGGGCCGGGGAAGAGGGTGGGTGAGGAAGGGAGGAAGCCGAGGGTAGGAGTTCAAACTGCAGAGATGGAAGCTGCGTTCTCACTGGAATGTTCTCAGGAGGACTTAATGGGACCCAGGCCAGGGAAATACATTCCTATTTGGTCTATTCCAGTTTTGTATCTCTTCTGTGGTTAATTTTTAAAAAAATTTACATCTGTATTTTTAAATATAAATTACATTGTTTATAATGGTTTCTTATTTGTCCAATCTATTCTGTGGTTTTTCTTATTTTTTCTTATTATTTTTCTTCTTTCATTGGTGCTGTTTTTTTTTAATTTTTTTTTTTTTTTTTTTGAGACAGAGTCTCACTTTTGTTGCCTGGGCTAGAGTGCTGTGGCGTCAGCCTAGCTCACAGCAACCTCAAACTCCTGCCTCCCGAGGGGCTGGGACTACAGGCATGTGCCACCATGTGCAGCTAATATATATATATATATATGTTTAGTTGGCCAATTAATTTCTTTCTATTTATAGTAGAGATGGGGTCTCGCTCTTGCTCAGGCTGGTTTTGAACTCCTGACCTTGAGCAATCCACCCGCCTCAGCCTCCCAGAGTGCTAGGATTATAGGCGTGAGCCACCGCGCCCGGCCGGTGTTGTTTTTTTCATTAAAATTTCAGGGATTAGCCTATTATGGTGGGGGAGTCTTCTTACCCAAAGGACCCTGTTTGAATGTGTTTGTTCATTAAAATATTGTCCTGGTTTCTATTATAATTTGTTCATTCATAAATTATATTAATTCCTTCCTTCTGATGTCTTCAAGATCTTATTATTTTCTTTTCTAGAGGCTTGAGTTGAGTTTTAATAATGTAACAAACAGAATAACTGTGTGGTTCTGGAAACTGTCCTCCCAGAGCCCGAGGGAGGTGGGCAACCGAGGCCAGGGCGAGGGGAGGGCTCTGCTAATTTACAGCCGGTGTTGCCTGATTTAGAAATAGCTGACAATGTCAAATCCTAAACTACAATTATTTCCTTAGCCAACTGCAATTGCCTTAAAATTGCCTTTTGTTATTTGAAATCTGGCCTGGCTTTATTTTCTGTGCAGTTTTGCTATGACCTCCCCCGGATGCTGTGCCCAATGCCGGGCTCTGGGCGACTTTGCAGGCTCCTGCCCAGCTTGTGCAGGTGGAACACGCTACAGAGATAGAGGGACTCTGGAGTTACGTGGTTCTGGGTTCATATCCAGCTCTGCCACCTCCCAGCTGAGTGCCCCCTCCCCCCCCATTAAATGGAGGCAACGATAGCACCTGCCTCAAAGGACTGTCGTGATCATTAAAGGAGACGATGTCTGTCAAAGACTCGTGAAGAAAGGAATACTAGCTAATTTAGTTTGTTACACTTTCCAAGGGCCTTTTATATACAAATTTTTAAATGTCATCCATATGTTCAGTTCTTATTCTGTTCACAATGAGGAAAGGGAGACACTAAGGTATTAAATGCAATTTCTGTGGTTAGCAACTAGTTAGTGGCTAGAATTTGAAATTCCCCATTCCCCACGCTGTGCTCTTTCTAAGGGGAAAAGTTAACTTTTGGAAAAAAACTTGGAAGTAATGATTTTTTTGCCTAGAGTGTACAAATAGGCCTCCTCATTCTCTAATTATTTCTCCAGGGTTTTTTTCCTCTCACAAAAATCTTTGCAGATAACACTTAACATGTTATCTCTTCCAGCAGCATTTATATCTTATCAATGATTTCTTGAAAGATCAGGAAGCCCTCAAGAGGTGAAGAATGAATCTCTAAGAAAATTCTGAACACCAGGGAGAGTGTCGAGCAAGGGGCCTTCTCAGTGAGTGTACTTTTTATCACTTTTTTTTTTTTTTTCAGAGACAGGGTCTTGCTCTATTGCCCAGGCTAGAGTGCAGTGGCACAATCATAGCTCGCTGCAACCTCGAACTCCTGGACTCAAGTGATCCTTCTGTCTCAGCTTCCCAAGTAGCTGGGGCAACAGGAGCATGCCACTACCATGCCTGGCTAAGTTTTAAATTTTTTTTGTGGTGACGGGACCTCTCTATGTTGCCCAGGGTGGTCTTGAACTCCTGGCCTCAAGCAATCCTCCCACCTCAGCCTCCCAAAGTGCTGGGATTACAGGTGTGAGCCACCACATCCAGCCTCTTATTACATCTTGTGGTAGGCCAGAACAATGCCCCCAAAGATGTCCACATCCTAATCCTGGGAAGCTCCCATGTCACTTAAGGTGACAAAGGGGTTTTGTAGATGTGATGAAATGTAGGATCCTCAGATGGACAGATTAGCCCAGACTATCCAGGCAAGCTCAGCGTCATCACAAGGGTACTTATAAAAGGGAGGCAGAGTCAGGGTCAGGGGAGGAGATGTGAGGATGGAGGCATAGAGGGGGTGGGAGGGGAGAGAGAGGGGGAGAGAGAGAGAGAGAGAGAGAGTTGAAGATGCTACCCGGCTGCTTTTGAAGACAGAGGAAGTGGCTACAAATTCGGGAATGCAGATGCCTCTAGAAGATGGAAAAGGCAGCTGCCAGAAGAAATGCAACAATGCACCTCTGCTGTCTCCTTGAATTTGGGACTTCTGACCTCTAAAACTGTAAGATGATAAATTTGTGTCATTTGAAGTCACTAAGTTAGTGATGATTTGTTACAGCGGCCACAGGAAACCAAAACATCTCTCCTACATCACATGTGGTCAGGCAGACTCATCTATTCCACGAGTCCACCGTTTCCAGCACAGACCAAAGGGGTCCAGGAACAGGGTGCTGTGCGACTGTGGCAAAATGAGCTGTCGGATGAGAGTTATCTAAGAGTTAACCTGGAAACGCTTGGCCTGGGAACTAGAACTCCCTGATGGCTAGTGGAGGGGATATTACGGTATGGGAAGACACCGTTGATTCTGGGCCATCGTACGTTCCTGTGCAGGTTGGGCCCCGCCCGGGGCGCCTGACTGAGGGGCAAGGAGTGGGAGCTGAAATCCAGGCAAAGCACCGTCTGCCAAGCGGTGCTCCCAGGGTGTGGAGTGGCATTTGCCTGGAGGAAGGGACACCTTTTCCTAATTTGCCCAAAGATACCATATGGACTAGCAGCAGTCCTGGAAGACTTATCGTCGTTCTGCCAAAAGACAATGGTGTGAACTCAGGTTTGTTACCACTTATCACTTTGTGTAGAAGCTACGATTAATTAGGTAATTAACCTCTTTGGCATTTAATTCCTTTGCTTAAAAGGAAGGCTTCAGATGAGATGAACTCACTGTTACTAACTCCACTCCAGCCCTGCCTGCCTTCTTGCTGTTCTCCAAGCACGCGGCTCCTACCTTAGGGCCTTTGCACTCCCTGTTTCCTCTACCCAGTACCTGGAGGATGTGTTTGTGTACTGTTCATCTCTCCTCTAGAATGAAAGCTCCGGAAGTCCAAGACATTGTTTCATTTGCTGCTGCACACCCAATGCCCGTTGCCTACACCCAGAGAGGGTGCTCACTAAAGGTTTCTTGAATGCACGGACTTGGCTCCTATGTTGAACCTGCTGTCCACAATAGTGCGATCAGGACGCTCAGGTGTTTCATGTTCGTGTGTGTGCGCGCGCGCGCGCGTGTGTGTGTGTGTGTGTGTAGTTCAGGGGTCCTCAAACCATGGCCCGTGGGCCATGTGCAGCCCGCCGAGGACATTTATCCTGCTCACCAGGTGTTTTTGCTGCCGCTGCCTGTCCTGCTTAGCAGCTGACTCTTCCAGGGCCCACAGTGCGCATGTGTGGAATGTGCGCCGCACTCTCCTACGGCCCTCAGTTCACTGAGGGACAGTGAACTGGCCCCTGTTTAAAAAGTTTGGGGATCCCTGTAAGTTTTACTCCCTGGCCCAGCATGGAGGTGAAGGTGGGAGTGACGAGCCTGTTGCTTCTGGCCCCTTACTTTTATTTATTTATTTTTATTTTTAATTTTTTTAGAGACAGGTTCTTACTCTGTCTGCCAGGCTGGAGTGCAGTGGCACAATCATAGCTCACTGCAGCCTCCAACTCCTGGGCTCAAGTGATCCTCCTGCTGCAGCCTCCCAAGTAGCTGGGACCACAGGTGTGCACCAGGATGCCTGGCCAATTTTCCTATTTCTTTGTGGAGATGGGGTCTTGCTGTGTTGCCCAGGCTGGTCTCGAACTCCTGGCCTCAAGTGACTCTCTCACCTCTGCCTCCCAAAGTGTTGGGACGACATGCTGAGCCACTGTGCCCGGTGTCGGCCCCTTTCTTACCAGGGCCACCCTCTTCTACCATGTGGCCGGAGCGTAGTGAAGCGCACAACAAGACGAGACATTTTGCTTAAAATCAACTTGGTCAATGCTACATGTCTACTCCCTGCTCTGCTCACTTCACCTGCAAACCTGCACACTCTTTACATTACAGACTTTTGCTTACCAATGAGAAAGGCTTACGCTTTCCATTGATCATTTGAAAACTCATCTGTCACTTTTCATTCCAGATCCCAAGTCAGTCTTTGGAAAGAAATCCACTTTCACTGCTGTCCTCAACCCCTCAAAGGGTTTTCCTTTGCGGCCCTAGTCCCGTCTCTCCGACCCTCCGGCCAGGTCTGGGGAGCCCCTCGGGGTGCAGAATGCGGGAGCTCTCTCGACACCCCCTTCTTTCCGAAGACGCTGCGTCTCCTAACTGAGAGTCACTTCGGCTTGTGCCCAGGAATGACTTCTAGCTCTGCTTCCTACTGCTTCTGACTTCCAGATGCCCATATGGTGGAGGCGGGAGGTCCAGGGAGGAGGCACGCATACCAGGGAGACGCTGGCTGTGAGCATGTCTGCCGCAGCTGCTCCTTGCGGCTGTGAGCCTTTAATAGCCCTGTATGGCCCGAGCCCTCCCTCAGCGTGTGTCCTTGATAACAGCGTCTCAGAGCCGTGTGCCTTCTCCTGTGGCTCAGCATTCTGTGTGACAGAGGACGGTGACAGACACTTATCCAGAGCCACCATGCTTTCCTGAACGTTTTCAGTGCATCTTCTGGAACACCGGCCAGTCACTTGAAGACACTTTAAAATCCGGATTCGCATAGGAATACCCTGGGTGACTATTCAGAGTTTCACTGTGAGTTCCTCTGTCCGTGATGGGCAGACACATTTGGAGAGGAGCTGGAGTGTCACTTTTATCTCAGTACAACAGTAGCATTCCTTCTTCTCAGCCTGCTAAGGTCCTGGCCCCTAAATGGCTGCAGGTCATTATCTGAATGAAGCAGCTTGGCCTCACTGTGGGAAGCCCATTAATGTGAATGGAAAATAATGAGCTCAGGGAAGGACCGGTGGGATTTTGTCTTCCTCTTTTCGCTGGAAATGAGAGGAAAATGGTTTCTGGCTGAAAGCTAGCTTGGCAAGAGGCTTCACTCTGCACAGGGAAACCAGGCGGGGAGCAGAGAGGTGGTGGCTGGGGAAGGAAAGGCTCCGGGGAACAGAGCCGAGGGCGGGGACACGGGGACACAGGGACACGGGTCTGCACCCGTGCATCACGCGGCTGCGAACTTGGCAGGAGTCCCGCTGGAGAGGGACCTTCTCCAGCAAGGGTTCCCCACAGCTCAGGGGCCGTTGGAGACCTGCCCCACCCAGGGCTAGGTGCACGTCGTGGGCGGGTGGGGAAAGACTGGGAGAGAAGAAAAAGAAAGTTATATGAGGATTCCCAGCTCTTGAAATAGTAATAATAAAAGCAAGACAGGACAACCCCTGGATCATACGCCCCAGTCTATAAAGACAGAAGCAAACTACATGTCAACACTCTATCTGTGTTGGGGCTCAGCAAACGGCACCCCAAAATATGACGCTTTGCCATGCTGAACTAAACAAGCAGCCTCGAGCTCTCTGTGACCTTCCCGCTTCCTCCATCTCCCCTGGGTCCCCTGTCACTCGTAAGCACAGGAGGAGGCTGTTCTCTGAGATCCCCTAACCCGCCTAAGAACTGGACCCACCAAAGAGGGAGGAGACTAAAAAGTAAACACCACATCTGTAGCCCAGATGAACTTTGTCCCCAACTATTATCTGTTCTCCGGTCCCATTCAGTTTCCAAAGAAAATAATTTACTTACCATTGTCCAAGCATTGGGACCATTCATGTCCCCTAAAAATCATTAACCAGCCCTCAAAATGGCCACAGTCCCCCTCTGCCCTTCCCTGTGAGGAAGGTGCACAGCATCTGCTTTGGGTTCTGGGTAATCACCCCTGTGCTGCCCCAGTGCTTACACACCTTAATAGATTTGTGTGCCTTTTTCTCCTATTAATCCCCTATTGTCAGTTTGTTTTCAGCGAACCTTCAGAGGGTGAAAGGGAAGCTTTCTCTTGGCCCCCAAATCTGAATAAGCAGCTTGTTTTTCATTTTCTTTCTTACCTTGTTTCATTACCTTCTTTTACCTTCCTCCTCCTTTGTTTCTCTTCTCCTATTTTTCTCAACTTGTTTCATATTTTTTTACTCCTCCAGTACTTTTCTGGTCTATTTTCCCTCTTCCTTATTCTTTTTTCTTATTTTCTCATCGAGTCTCTCCTTCCTCCATAATTTCTGTCTTCCACAGTTGGCAGTAGGAGAGTTCTGCTTTTCATGTCCCACAACCCGAGATTGGAAAAGGATATGAAGCCAGTTTGATTCATGTGGTAGCAACAATTGAGTTTTTTAAAACATTTACAGGGACCCAAGGAAGTACTTATGATAAAACATCTTTTATTGTCTCTGTATTGTCCTCTTGCATTAGGATTTTTTAAAAATTGCACTGTATATTTACTTAAGATACACTTTAAGAATTTTTGACTTGTAAATATTTCAGTATTATTTTAAAATCAATGCTAAGATGTGTGAGAGTTTCATGCTTGTAGGTGAGTTTAGGTTATATTTTACCTATTGTGTTTTTTTCATTAGTTTTTTTTAAGTTTTAAAAAATGATTGGTATAATAGATCATCATAGCGCTCCCTGCAATTAGAAAAGATTTCTTAATTATAATTGCTAAGTTGGCTAATTGTTCTGTTTTTTAAAAAATTATTTGATGATATCAAGTTGTTAAAAGAAGTTGACAGACAGTACATTTTATTTTATTTTTCTTCTGGAATATGGTATTAACTGTGTTGTGGTGTGCTCTTACATAAATTCTGAGACAGTCCCCTTTTTGCCTGCTGGAGTCAGTGGTCCCAAGTGCAAGTTCCCACCTTTCCACAGCGCTCTCTGAGTAGCCCTTTGTGCATGTCTTGTTTGTAACCCTCCATGTCATGGCCCAGACGGGGCCAACTCTCTTGCCCATTCATTCAGGCAGCCTAAACTCGGGCTCCATCAGTGAGAGATCCAATGTGACCACCAAGGCTACTTGTGAATCCTGCAACCTACCAGCATTCTGTCCGTCCAGGTGAGGATTCCTAATTCTCCCTTGAATAATTGTACTTTTGCCTGAAGTAGAGATTTTGATACATTCCTCTTCTTCATAGGAATATCTCTAGATGAAGAAAAGCATAAAAATACAATATGTTGTCATCTCACAAAGAAAAGACTTGAAGTATCATTTGAACTTAGCAGATGTTTACTCGACATAATGCCAATAATCAGCCCTTAATGTCATGGTTGGACTCACTTATCTTTGTATTCTCAGGGTATTGCAAATATCTGCACCTAACAGGCTCTCCATACATTTTGAATGAATTCATAATGTAGAATAAAATAAATAGATCCCAATAACACACTAGAAATTTAATAATATGAGAAAGAGTAAGTCAAAACTAAGATTTCAACATCAAAATTAATTTTTTATATTAATTAAAGACATTATTTACTATATATGAACAAAATAATCAAGAAAAGCCAAATAATCAGCATGCAACATTCTTCACTAAAGAATATTAAATGAATTGCAAATCTACAGTTCAACAGCAGACACTTTTGTTTCCAGATAGATTAAATAACGTGATACTAAAACATGCTCTGGCTTTTTTTGTAAAGCTTAATTGAGGTATAATTGATATGCAATAAACTACCCACTTTTAAAGTGTACAGTAACTTTTGACATATATACACCCTTGAAACCATCACTATAATTAAGATAATGAAGATATTCACCCTGAAAAGATTCCTCTCATCTTCTTATAATCCTCTCATTCCCCATCCCAGGCATCCACTGATTTTGTCGCTATAGATTAATTTGCATTTCCTAAAATTTTATATAAGGAGAACTGTACAGAATGCACAGGGTATGTCCTCTTTCTTGTCTGGCTTCTTTCTCTCAGCATAATATAATTATGTTGCTGTGGGTATCAATAATCCATTTCTTTTAAATGCCTGACTACTGTTCCCTTGTAGAGATACACCACAATTTGTTTATCTGTTCACCTTAGGGAGTTTCCAGTTTGGGGCTGTTACAAATAAAGCAGCTGTAAACATCTACGCATGATCCTTTCCAAAGTAGGGTACCATTTTATGTTACCAGCAGTTTGAAAGTTCTACTTGGTCCACATCCCACACCTGGTATGGTTGTATCTTTAATTTTAGCCATTGGAGTGGGCATGTTGTAGAATCACATTGTAGTTTTTTTTTTTTTGAGACAGAGTCTCACTCTGTTGCCTGGGCTAGAGTGCCGTGGCGTCAGCCTAGCTCACAGCAACCTCAAACTCCTGGGCTCAAGCGATAATCTTGCCTCAGCCTCCCGAGTAGCTGGGACTACAGGCATGCGCCACCATGCCCTGCTAATTTTTTCTATATATTTTTAGTTGACCAATTAATTTCTCTCTATTTTTAGTAGAGATGGGGTCTCACTCTTGCTCAGGCTGGTCTTGAACTCCTGAGCTCCAACGATCCGCCCGCCTGGGCCTCCCAGAGTGCTAGGATTACAGGCGTGAGCCACCATACCCGGCCTCAAGGAGTACAAATTCTTAATTTTGATGAAGTCCAACTTATCCATTTTTTCTTTTATGGACCATATGTAAGAGATCTTTGCCTAACCTGAAGTCACAAAGATTTTTTCCTGGAAGTTTTCTTTTATAAGTTTTATGGTTTTATGTTTTACATTTAGGTCTATGATCCATTTTGAAGGACTTTTTGCATATGACATGAAGTATGAATCAAAATTCATTTTGTTTTGCAAATGGCTATCCAATTATTCCTACACCTATGTTGGAGAAAAAGCTATCTTTTTCTGTGCTAAATTGCCTTTGCATTTTATTGAAAATCAATTTACCCTGTATATGTGGGTTTATTTTTGGATTCTATTTGATTCTACTAATGTCAGATTGTGCTGTTTTCATTCTTGACTTTATGAGATTTTTTTTTACTTCAATAAGAAAATAGAAGACCTTTAAAAGATATCATAAATCAAACTATAGTGATGGTTATTGTTGGAGAAATTTTTGTTAATACAGATTGAGATTTCATTTTATTGCAAGTTGTTTTATAATAATCCAATGAACATTTAATATCTATTTACAAAAAGTCTCACAAAGATCAGTGGAGCTTTTTAGGGGGGAAGGGCAAAGCAACCTTTGTAATTCTGAAAAGAAAAATACTGTATAATACATAATAGTATGAATGGAGACTCTGTTCTTTTTTTAAAAATTCTTTTATAGAGACAGGATCTCTCTACATTGCCCAGGGTTGTCTCAAACTCCTGGTCTCAAGTGATCCTCCTGCCTTGGCTTTCCAAAGTGCTGGGATTACAGGTATGAACCACCGTGCTGACTCTGTTCTTTTTAAACAGAGGAAATGCTTTTCTCTTATGGGCTCAATAAAACATTGGTGATAGGTTTTACCACTGAAGAATATTCTACCCCAGGCTTTGAAAATTTTAAATTTTCTTCACTTTTCTTTTCTTTTTAACTTATGTGTTCAAGAAGCACATCATTCCACATATTACCTAATAAATGCTTAAGTGTACAATTTAATACATGATTAATGTTAATATTTTAATTAGTGATTTTTTGCTTTCTAGGAATGAATTTCTTATAGTGGGATCTCCTTAGTGATTCAGAATAAAGTGGGGGTCCAACAGTTAGAGGATATACAACAAAATATTCCTTGTATTTGGTTAGTGCTTTATATTATTTAATTTCTGCGTATACAGATATTCTATCCAGCTGCCAATAGTTTAAAGGGTAGCATTGCAATGCTTATGCTGCACTAAAAGAAGTTGCTTTGAGAAAAACTAGACCACATGCATTTTCCAAGTATGTTTTCACTACAGCTTCACATGTTTCAAAATGGGAAGTTTATCAAACAAGAACCACTGGAAATTCTTTCCCAGTTGTATAACTGTGGACAATCCCTGCCTATTTTCTCATCTATAACATGCAAATAGTTCATCTGGTACCCGGAGATACTGTGAGATTACAAGGTCTGTTGTGGGACAGGAGAGCAGTTATGTAGTCACACGTCACATTTGTGTCGGGTTTGGCTGTGTTTAGAGGGATTTCAGCATCATTTTCTCACTTGGAATCTCCCAGTCTCCAACGAGATAGGCAAGTGGAGCTCAGTATCTACAGTGCATGACTGTTAAAGGCAAGAGAAAGATTAGAATAATAAAAATAAAAGTTGAAAAATAAGTGCCCAGGTGATATACTCTAATTTATTATAACAACATCAGACATACATGCCCCTGTGAATAGTTTCCTATATTAGAGTCTGTAGGCTCATAAATAATAGCAGAAACATTATTTAAATTATTTATTTAAAAGGAATGTGGCGGCAGAGTACAGTGGCTCACGCCTGTAATCCCAGCACTTTGGAAAGCCAAGGCAGGAGGATTGCTTGAGAGCAGGAATTCAAGACCAGCCTGAGTAAGAGAGAGACCCTGTCTCTACCAAAAAATAGAAAAATTAGCCAGGCATGGTGGTGCACCTGTAGTCCCAGCTACTCGGGAGCCTGAGGCAGGAGGATCGCTTGAGCCCAAGAGTTCGAGGTGGCAGTGAGCTATGATGATGAAGCCACTGCACTCTAGACTGGGCAACAGAGCAAGAAAAA
The DNA here is from genome assembly GCA_008750895.1 of Mirza zaza. Classification (NCBI taxonomy): domain Eukaryota; kingdom Metazoa; phylum Chordata; class Mammalia; order Primates; family Cheirogaleidae; genus Mirza; species Mirza zaza. The sequence goes on along the minus strand of VSMD01108100.1, from coordinate 31,752 downwards.
AAGTAAAAAGTAAAGAAAAAAGAAAAAAGAACAAAAGTGAGCACAATTTTTTATATTCTATTTTTATAAAGGGAAAATATGCTGCCTATTGGGCAAGAGAAGGGGTGGTCTGGATGAGAGCTCCTGTCTTTCTTTTTTTTCCTCCTTTTTTTTAATAGCATATTATGGGGTTACAAATGTTAAGGTTACAGATATTGCCCTTGCCCCCCCCACCTTGAGTCAGAGCTTGAAGCGTGCTCTACACCAGGCGTCCTCAAACTACCGCCCGCGGGCCACATGTGGGTGTTTTTGCCCATTTGTTTTTTTACTTCAAAATAAGATATGTGCAGTGTGCATAGGAATTTGTTCATAGTTTTTTTTAAACTACAGTCCAGCCCTCCAACGGTCTGAGGGACAATGAACTGGCCCCCTGTTTAAAAAGTTTGAGGACCCCTGCCCTAGACGGTGCTCCTCGCACTGATTATGTACGTATATACCCATCCCCTCCTCCCCCTCCCACCTGCCCAACACCTGATAAATGTTACTCCTATATGTCCTCTTAGGTGTTGATCCGTTAATACCAATTTGCTGGTGAGTACATGTGGTGCTTGTTTTTCCATTCTTGGGATACTTCACTTAGTAGAATGGGTTCCAGCTCTATGGCCAACAAACATATGAAAAAATGCTCAACATCTCTAATCAGCAGGGAAATGCAAATCAAAACTGCAATGAGGTATCACTTATCTCCAGTGAGAATGGCCTTTATCAAAAAGTTCCCAAACAATAAATGCTGGTGTGGATGCGGAGAGAGAGGAACACTCCTACACTGCTGGTGAGACTGCAAACTAGTTCAACCTCTGTGGAAAGCAATATGGAGATACCTCAAAGTGATACGAGTAGATCTATCATTTGATCCAGCAATCCCGTCTTTTCTGAGAGGACCGGGAGGATGGCAGGAAGCACCTGCAGAGGGATGGAGGTGAGACTGGAGAGGGAGAAAGATCTGGAAGCTTGGAACAGGTGGCCACGTGTGGAGTGCAGGAAAACAGTTGCAGACACGCCATGGCGAGGAAAGACGCGGAGGAAGAGGGGACGGAGAAGAAAGCACGTTAGCAGGCTGCAGACGAGGTGAGAGGGAACAGCATTGGCCACTGTCTGCTGCTTCCTTTAGGGATTCAAACAGATAAAAGGGCTTCAACAGATGTTAAGAAAAAAAAACAACTGGAAAATGGGACAGATCAGGGGACAGTAGGCAAATGGGACAGTGATCAAAGGAAAACTTGTTGTTTCTAATAAACTCCCAAGAGATTAGTTGTAGAAATCTTAACCATAAAATCCATGGGATGATTCCAAGAGGCAGTCTCATGGGACCCACAGTGCCAGGCACTAACGGGGAAGAACTTCAGAAGTTAGTCAATTCACAGTCTAGTCCCTAAAGAATCTCTAAAGGAAAAGGAGAAGACTGTTGTTGGAACTCTGTCACAAGGTCAGTGGGCAGGCCAAGGCCATAGACTGGGATGTGAATGGTTGTGGCGATTACATAGTTGTGTAGTTAAAATGATATCGTGGAGTTACCTCAGCTGAGTAAGAGGGTGACAGATATATGGTAAAGGAAGGGAAGGGGTATATAGAAGAGCTGGGGTATATAGAAGTGGGAGTATGCCATTTTTCTGGTCTGCTTTACCTGGAGTATAGACAGCCTATGGATATATTAAAAAATAATATATCTCCTGAAATATCCATCCTAAGAACACCAAGTATTAATTAAACTCACACAAAATTGCTTCTAGTATGGAGGCCCAAGCAATAAAAAACCTTATTTGAAGGAGACAGGTAGCAAGGTCACGGATATAAGAAGGGAAATACTTTTGTAGCTAGAGAGGGGATCACTAAGGGATATTTTATGCAAAAACTATAAGGAAGGACTCCATGTGATCTAGAAAAGAGCATCCTCTTATTCCACAGTCACGCTCGTGTTCTGAAATTATTCACTGTCTTCCTCTGCAGTTTAGCCTCAAGAGAGCGTTTCCCTACCTCACCTTGGAAGCCAACAAACCCTAAGCACAAGTAGACAACACCAGCAAAACAACTAGAACACGCCTGGTGCACAGGCAGAGGTCGATGAGTGTTCTCATTGCCTGGTATTTGACCTTCATGTATCTCCATGTGAAAGAGTTTTCAGATTGTATCCTCTAGCAGGGAGACGATTCCAGGGTAAAGCAAGGAGAGTGGCAAAACTAATTTGCTCTCGTGAAACCTGTGGTGCAGCACGAGGGTGATGGGTCAGGAGGGTGCCGTGAGTGGCGGAGGGACTGAGGACACTGGAGATACATTTGGGAGATGCACTCAGTAGGTGGACACCAGTGAGAGCGCTCATTTGCACGCTGCTAAAACTACTTCTGACTATGTTAAGCAGAAAAGAACTTCACTGGAAGGTTGTGGGTAGCTCAGAAAATCTATGGAAAGGTTCACATTGAGGCTTGAAAAATATGCAGAAGGCCAGGTGTGGTGGCTCATGTCTGTAATCCCAGCAGCTTGGGAGGCCAACACAGGAGGATCCCTTGAGGCCAGAAGTTTATGACCAGCCTGGGCAAATAGCAGGACCCCATCTCTGCAGAACATTTTAAAAATTAGCCAGGTGTGGTGATGCATACTTGTGGTCCCAGCTACTCAGGAGGCTGAGGCAGGAGCATCTCTTGAACCCAGGAATTAGAGGCTGCAGTGAGTTATCATTGCACCACTGCACTCCAGCCTGGGCGACAGAGCAAGACCCTGTATCTAAAAAAAAGAAAAAAGAGAAGAAGAAGCAGTTTCCAAGAAGAGGCTAGTCAATTAACAATCCAATATAAAGCAGCAAATAAAAGAAGGAAAATATAAAGCCTGTGGGGTCACAGAGCAATATTCTGTGTTAGAAGAAATCAAATTGGTCAACCTGCTTAATATCTTTCAATTAATACACTTCTCTCGTGTCCTCAGGTTTTGCATCTGTAAAAGGAGATGACGGAAGTGCACACACACGCACACGTACACACACATGCACATACGCACGCACACACGCACACACACACGCACTCACACACGTACGCGCGCACACACGCACACACACACACACACACAGTGAACAGCAACTGAGATGAACACAACGCATCCGACACACACAGGTCCATCACGTGTTGGATGGAAACTCGAGGGCCGGCCGCGGCTGCCCACTGCTGCATCGCCAGTGCCCGCACGGAGCCTGGCAAGTCAGAGGCATTGAACAAATACTTACGGAGTGGAGGAATGAATGAATGATTCCTTGCAGCCATCACCGCAGCTCAGACCCTCAGCATTTACCATCTTGGGTTGTTGCAGCGCTCTCCTTGTGGGTCTTCTTGGCTGTATTCTATCTTTTAATCTATTTTCTAAAATGCCACCAGAGTTTTTTAAAACACAAATCTGATCATGTCATTTTTGACTAATTTTTAAGAGGGTCTCCCTTGCACCCCAGATAAAACCCAATCTCTTTAGCATGGTTTGGAAGATCTTTCAGCCTTGGCCCATGTCCACGTTTCTCTTTTCAGAAAACCCTTTAAGAGCTTGGGGCTCCTTCCCATGTGATAATTATTCTTTCTCAGGGTGTTTTGATTAGGAACTGAATTTTGCTGTCTGTAACACAGATCTGATTATAAAGGCTTAACCAGAAAAATTATTTTTTCTCACTTAACAAGAAATCTGGAAGTGGGCAGTTCAGCGTTTGTTGACCTGTTAAAAAGTTTTAATGGACCCAGATTTCTTCTAGTCTCCTGCTCCCTATTAAGAACTGCAACGGGCTACACACACTGACAGTGTAACTGTTAGGACTAAGAGCTGAGATCACTGCGTCAACTGCTGGGTTAAAAAAAGAGAGACAGAATTGAGTTCAAAGACTGAGTGCGGAAATGCCAGCTTCGTGGCTTATTTGTTGGTTCTAGGAAAACTGTGCCCCAGGAAGACTGTAACCAATACTGCTGCTTCACTACTGCTTCAGGAAGTTTCTGCATCCATATATCTGAGGCAGCAGTCTGTTCACCCGGGCAAATAGTTCATTTTGAACAACAGTTTACTTACCAAGACTTGCTTCTAGACCCTCACCTTCCCATTATGTGCACCTATCATTTATATACTATTATGTCATGAACTCATCCCGATCCCAATCAGGTCCCGAGTGGGATTGTGCCAAAACTGGATTCTCAAAAGATCACCTTAACCCACCATTACTGAACCCACAAGAGGTTCTGCCCTAGGTTCAGTTACTTGCTGCACAGAAATCCAATTACTGAGCGGGTGAGGATTGCCAAGGAGGAAGGGAATTTATTACAGATGACATCACCCAAGAGACGGGAGAACTGCCTCTTCCTGACTGGCTGAGGTTAGGGGTGTTTGTAAGGGGCTCAGGAAGGGGGCTGTTTGGATTGGGGCAGGTTGCGTCCAAAGCCATGCGTGCAGGAGCCTAACTCAGAAGTCACAGGTGAGTGGTGGGTGGTGAGTCGAGAGCCTGCGGTTTCTGGGAGAAAACACAAAAGGTAAAAGTGTTAGTCAAACAGAAAGATTATGATGTTCTGGTGACCGAGCCCTACTGGCCTAGAATCCAAAGCATAACGAAGCTACCAGCAAAATACATATGGGGGGGTGTTGTTTTGTGTTTGCTCATGGAGCTGATGACGCCACTTGAGTCTAAGTTTGACACTGATGTCTTAGTCTTTGGAGACTAAGACGCTGTCAAGATGGTGTTCGCTCTTCCCGCAGTGAGTTCTGGTAAACGTGGCTTTGCTTTGCTACAGGCCATGGTGATACTCTGGGGACTTCAACACTGTCCGTAGCTTGTGGCTTCTGTCCTCCATTTGGAGATAACATGACTTTCTCCCAGGCTCCAAGAGGTAAGGAAGAGGGAAGGGCAAAAGGCACCTGTCTGCTCAATCTTACTTTCTTTTTTTTTTTTTGAGACAGAGTCTCACTCTGACACCCAGGCTAGAGTGCCGTGGCGTCAGCCTCGCTCACAGCAACCTCAAACTCCTGGGCTTAAGTGATCCTCCTGCCTCAGCCTCCCGAGTATCTGGAACTACGGGAGTACCACCACACCCAGCTAACCTTTTAGAAAATTTTTTTGTAGAGACAGGGTCTTGCTATATTGCTCAAGTTGTTCTTTTCCTGCTTTTCTTTTTGCTATCATAGACAATCCTATAACAAACTTCTTTGTACCTAAGATTCACTTTAAATAATTTTCATTCTTTTGATGTTTGTCAATGTGATGGGTGAAATGTGGTATCTCATTGTTTCTTTCATTTGCATTTCCTTGATATTAATGAGGAAATATCTTAGTCTACTGGCCATTTATATTTCTCCTGTGAGTTGCTTAGACCTGTGTTGTCCCATAAGATAGCTGCTTGTGACCAGTGAGCACTTGAAATGTGGGAACCCTGAAATGGGCTGTGCTGTCAGTATAAAATACATAGACATGGCGGGCCCAGTGTGGTGGCTCAGGCCTGTAATCCCAGCACTTTGAGAAGCTAAGGAGAGAGGATGGCTCCAGGCCAGGAGTTTGAGATCAGCCTGGGCAACACAGCAAGACCCTATCTCTAAAAAAAACAACAAAAAAAAAACAAAAAAAAAGAAAAGGAAACAACAAAAGAACCTCAGAAATTTCAAAGACTTATTCTAAAAAAAGAATGTAAAATATTGCATCAGTATTTTTATATTGACTACATGTCTTAATAAGATATACTGCTTTAAATAATTTTGATGTGGCTTCTAAAAAAATTTTAAAGTACATATGTCTCACACAATATTTCTTTTTTTTCCCCATCCCCTCCTCCCCCCTCCCACCTGCCCAACACCCAATAAATGTTTTTTTTTCTTTAACATTTTATATCTTAGACTTTCCCTAGCAAGGGTTAGAGGTATGCCCTTCCCCTCCACAATGCTCACCACAACCCTCAGATATGGGTCTACCCCCCTAACCCCCGATCCCTGGTGAACACCACCACCATTTGAGCACCATAGTGTTAATCAGTCAGTACCAATTTGATGGCGAGTACATGTGGAGCCCATTTTTCTGATCTTGTGTCACCTCACTTTGGATAATGGGCTTAAGCTCAATCCAGGATAATATAAGCGGTGCTAGCTCACTGTCGTTTCTTAGAATTGAGTAATATTCCATTGTATACATGTACCAAATTTTAATTATCCACTCATAAATTGATGGACACTTGGGTTGTTTCCATGTCCTTGCAATAGTGAATTGTGCTGCCATAGACATTCGGGTGCAGATGTCTTTATAATAGAATGTCTTATGCTCTTTTGGGTAGATGCCTAACAATGCCATTGCAGGGTTGAATGGTATTTCTACTTTTAGCTCTTTGAGGTATCTCCAAATTCTTTTCTACAAAGGTTGCACTAATTTGCAGTTCCACCAGCAGTGTAGGAGTGTTCCTGTCTCTCCACATCCTCACCAGCATTTGTTGTTTTGGTATTTCTTGATACAGGTCATTCTTACTGGGATAAGGTAGTATCTCATTGTGGTTTTGATTTGCATTTCTCTAATGATTAGAGATGTTGAGCATTTTTTTATATGTTTGCTGGCCATTAGTCTGTCTTCTTTGGAAAAGTCTCTGTTCATTTCCGTTGCCCATTTCTTAATGGGGTCGTTTGATTTTTTCTTATTAATTCTTTTGAGTTCTAGATGGATTCTTGTTGTCAGCCCTTTATCAGAAGTGTAGAGAGCAAATATTTTCTCCCATTCTGCAGATTGTCTATTTGCTCTAATGATGGTTTCCTTGGCTGTGCAGAAGCTTTTTAATTTCACACACTATTTCTATTGGACAGAGATGGCTTAGATTTTTTTTCTGATTGGGTTGTGTATCTTTTTCTTGTTGACTTATAAGAGATCTTAACATATTGTTAATACATATATCCTTTGACTGTTATATTTTTAGCAAATATTTCTTTCTCAGTCTGTAACTTTTTTTATCCTGAATTATTGAATCTCTTGTCATATAAAAGTTGTTTTTAAGAATCTATTATTTCCCCCATTGCTTCTGGGATTTGTGTCTTAATAAGGAAGTCTTTCACCATGCCAAGATTACAAAAATAACTTCCTGTACTTTCTTAAAGTCGTTTCTTTCTTTAATATTTACTGTTTTTAGGCATCTGGAATTTATTTTTTGCTTGGTATGAGATAGTGGAAGTTTTAATATTTTTATTAAAAGATAGGGAAAAGAACACAAATCAGATGTGTATAGTCTGATATATTTTCAATGAGGGATGATCATTTGATTGCTTTTTCCAAATGAAAACCAATTCTCCTAACGCCCAGTTTTTGAGCACTCACTGCTTTTCCCACTGATGTGAACTGCCTTCTTTCACACTTGCCATAACTTTTATGTGACAAATAAAACATTTAAAACTCTTCTTCTGTCTCATCAATATATTTGATTATTCCTGCACCAGAATCTCATAAATTTATTTTACTCTTTTTTTTTTTCTGAGATGAGGTCTCCCAAGCTGGAGTGCAGTGGTACAATCATAGCTCACTGTAACCTCAAACTCCTGGGCTCAGGTGATCCTCCTGCCTCAGCCTCCCAAGTAGCTGGGACTGCAGGTACATGCCATCACACCTGGCTAATTTTTCTAATTTTTGTAGAGACAGGGTCTGGCTATATTGCCCAGGCTGGTCTCAAAGTCCTGGCTTCAAGTGCTCTTCTTTCCTCAGCCTCCCAAAGTGTTCATATCGCAGGTGTGAGCTACCATGTCTGGCAGAATCCTACTATTTTAATTACCAATGTTTTAATAGGATGTTTCTATATCTAGGAGAGCAAATCTTTTCAAAATGTATTCATGGGCATGTTATCTTCCAACAAACTTCAGAATCAGCTTGCCAGTGTCCATGTCAAATTCTGTTAGAATTTTGATTGAGATTGCATTGACCATATGGATTACTTTGGGGGAGAATTTACATCTTTACAATATTAGCCACTCCTATGCAGGAACACAGTGTATCTTTTCATTTATTCATGTCTTCAAAAATGCAAATCAATAAAATTTTATACTTCTCTTAATATATGCCTTGTGCATTATGTATTAGGCTTCTCTTAATTATTTCCTTGGTCTTGTTGCTATTGTGGATCAATGTTTTTTACTCTGCATTTTATAATTGTGTTGGTCTTGTATCCAACCAACTTAACTGAATGTTCTTTTGCTTCTGTTAGTTTTTCACTTGATTCTCTTCGATTTTCTGGATACACAGTTATATGATGCTATACAGCTGGCTTATGCCAGCTCATGAAAGTCAATTGCTAAGTTTTGAGGAGTTTTATGAGGTGGTTATTAAACATAAACATTATTAAAATTAAATTATGTATACTTACAGTTAGATTATATAAAACATAAATGTCATAAATGCTCAAAGTTCATTATATGCTAATTATTTTATTACATTTGACTATTATTTATGCTCTTAAGGTTATTTATTTTTATTATTTCTGTATAATAGAAATTCTACTTATTTATTTTTGGCAGAGATGGGTGTCTTGCTATGTTGCCTAGGCTGGTTTTGGACTCCAGGCCTCAAGCAATCCTCCCACCTCAGCCTCCCCGGAAATTCTTCATAAGGGTGTGCTCCTGTGTGTCTCTTCCAAACACCACATTCAGTGATGTCACTTTGGCAGCTTGAAAGCCACCATGGTGAGAGTACTGTATTTACACTATGGAGATCAGCAAATGTTGCAAATCAGGTCTTGTTTTATAATTTTGCTAATAGTCTAGACTTAATATAATCATTGAGAAAATATTAATAATGGCAATTGCTGTGGCATGGATATGATTTGAGTTTGTCCTCACCAAAACTCACACTGAAGTGTCATCTCCAGTGTGGTGGTGTTAGGGGGTGGGGCCCCGTGGGAAGTGTTTAGGTCACAGGGCTGGATGTCCCTCATGGATGTCTGGGTGCCATTCTCTGTGTAGTGAGCAAGTTCTCGCTCTGAGGATACTGGATTAGTTCTCCAGGAAATGGATTAGTTCCCGAGAGAGTGGGTTGCTACAAAGCCAGGACACCCTTCGGATTGTGTCTCTCTTTACACATGTCCACTTCCCCTATGACTTTCTCCACCTGCTGTTAAATATGATGCTGCACAAAAGCCCTCTCCAGAAGCCATGGCCGTGCCCTTGAACTTCCCAGCCTATAGACCCATGAGCTAAATAAACCTCTTTTCTTTACAAATTACCCAGCTGCAGGTATTTAGACAGCCTAAGATGGAGATTAAACTTGAGTTATGTCATATCTGTAGTCACTATACTGTGAATAGCACGGAAAATTAAGGAAATGCTCTTGCAGTATTTGAAAACTATTTTTCCATTTAACCAAGGAGTCACTCACATCACTGACCAACAAGGGAAGTTTGGACAAGTTGTTTCAATTTCATTTTGCTTATATGTAAACAAAAACATCATGTTGGGAACTACATGCACTGTTGTTTCACATATATCACACCACTGATTTTATAGCATGTAAATAAGGAAAGTCTCTTTTCCTTTCAAATATTACATCTCATTTTATTTTTTGTATCTACTGCACTGGCTAGGACTCTAGCACAATGTGGAATAACAGTGGTGTTGACATTCTCCAGCTGATCCTTATTTTAATGTTTCTATTTTATCATTAAAAATTATGTTTGCTCTGGGTTTCTGGTAGATACTACTTAGAGTTCTGGAATTTCATTTGAATACTTTCCTTCCTACGTACTAATAGGAAACTTCTGCAGCCTGTTCTTAGGAAAATTTCCTATTTTAAAAGAATTCTTCCATTTTCTACAATTGTCTATTTTCCTTCCAAAATTTTATGACCATATGGATTCCAAAGTCATTGCAACACTTGGTACAATCTCACATTTAAACAAAATACCTCTTATGGCTCCTTGAAAAACTTGTCCATAGTCCTTGTGTCTACTTCCTAGCCCACCATTGTTTTTATGCCCACTCCATATAATGCTTTTGTCACACCCCACCCCACATCGCCGAGACCACTGCTGCCAAAGGCACCAGAGACCTCCATTGTGCCAAATCCACTGGGCAACTGGCTGTGCTCATCTCAGAGCATTATTGTTACACGCCTGACTATCTCTCCTTCAATCCCTTTGTCTTCTTGGAATCTGGGGCCCTGTCTTCTCATCTCATTCCCACCTTACTGGCCACTCCCTTTTAGTTTTCTATACTTGCTCCTCTTCCTTGTGTGGCCACTATATGTGGAAGGTCCTGGCACACCTGGAGCTCAGACCTCAGCCCTCTTCTCTATCCACTTCCGTGGCTTTGAGTGCAATTTATTTGCTAATGGTTTTCCTATCTATTCATTTGCCAAACTCCTGTCTAGAGTATTCAAATGTGTATTCCTATACCCACTTTGATATCAATTGGACATCTCAACCTTAACAAAGCCAGAGTTGCCTGGGCACAGTTGCTTACACTTCTAATCTCAGCACTTTGGGAGGCTGAGGCAGGAAGAATGCTTGATGTCAGGAGTTCAAGAACAGCCCGGGCAACAGAACAAGATCCCATCTCTACAAAAAAATATAAAAATTAGCCAGGCGTGGTGGTGCACACCTGTAGTCCCAGATACTCAGGAGGCTGAGGCAGAAGGATCGCTTGGGCCCAGGAGTTTGAAGTTGCAGTGAGCTATGATGATGCCACTCCATTCCAGCCTGGGTGACAGAGCTGTCTTAAGCCCACATGTTTACTTTCTGTCCCTTCCAAAATCCTATTGAAATGAGATAAGATATATTTTTAAATTATATTAGTTACTCATATTGTATGCCTGCATCAAAATATCACATGTACCTTGTAAAGATATACTACTATTATGTACCCATAATAATTAAAATTAGAACATTTAAAAAGTTTAAAAAGATATTATTAATATTTACCTATTGTTGTATAAAAAATTATCCCAAAACTTGGGGGCTTAACACTGCAAAAATTTTTTAATCTTATAGTTTGTGTAAGCCAGAACTTAAGAAGCAGATTAGCTGAAAGTTTCCAGTTTAGGATACTTTTGAGGTCAGTGATTATCTGAAGATTTCACTGGGCCTGGAGGGTTGACTGTCAAGTGCACTTACATGGCTGTTGGCAGGGCCTCAGTTCCTCATTGCCTGGAACTTTCCATACAGCTGCTCAAGTGCCGCCTCCACACGGCATCTGGCTTCCCTTAGACTGAATGGTCCCAGTGACAAAGGGCAAGAAGTCACAAGGCTTTTTAATGACTGAGTCTCAGAAGTCACACACCATCATTTCTGCCGTCTTGCACTACCCACACAGACTAGCTTGGGTACAGCGTGGGAAAGGACTAGGTAAAGATGTCAGTACCAGGACAAGGAGAGTGCTGGGGCTACCCTGCAGTCTGGCCACAAAAAGGTAGATCCAAAGCCATACAGTAAAAGAGAAAAAGTAAAACCTTTGGATGTAGTCAGTTTTATACTCAGAGAAAAATTTATAGCCTTAATTTATTATCAGAAACCCTAGAAGATAGGGAAATACATTGACAAAATATTCAACTCTCAAATAATTATAAAAGTTATTACTAATTTCTGCTCTTATCTGCAATCAGAGTTGAAAAAAGTACTCTTGAACAATAAAACCAAAATCTGTTTCTTTTAAAAGGCCGATAAAATTAGCAACCTTCTCAAAGCCTGATCAAAAGCAAAAGAGAAAAGATATAAAAACTCTAGAAACCAGACAAGGGGAAGGATATTTAAAAGTTACTAGAACAACTGTGGATACTATTATGCTAATAAGTTTGAAAGGCTAGATGAAATCGATTACTTTTTCTTTTCTTTTTTTTTTTTTTGAGACAGAGTCTCACTCTGTTTCCCCAGGCTAGAGTGCCCTGGCGTCAGCCTAGCTCACAGCAACCTCAAACTCTTGGGCTCAAGGGATCCTCCTGTCTCAGCCTCCCAGGTAGTTGGGACTACAGGAACTTGCCATCATGCCTGGCTAATTTTTTGTTTCTATTTTTAGTTGCCCAGATAATTTTTCATATTTTCGGTAGAGACGGGGTCTTGCTCTTGCTCAGGCTGAGCTCAGACTCCTGAGTTCAAGCAATCCTTCTGCCTTGGCCACCCAGAGTGTTGGGATTACAGGCGTGAGCCACCACACCCAGCCTGAAATCAATTACGTTTTAGGAAAATATGAGTAACCAAATTTATTTTAAAAGAAACGAAAACTCATTAACAAAAGAAAACTAATAATCCTAGAAGTAATTGAGTAAGTGGCAAAAAAAAAATACCTACCAAAAATAAGCACCACATTTAGGTCTGGTAAAATCTACCAATACTTTAAGGATGATTAATTAAGTTATTCAAGAAGTATTTATTGAACTCCTTATACGTTTTAGGTGCTGGGGATACAGCAGTAAGCAAAAAGACGGGGTCCCTGCCTGCAGACATCCTTAATTTTACTGCAGTGAGCATAGTAACAGAGACCCCTGATTCAACCTACAAAGCAACCTAACCTTGATACAAAAACAAGATAAAAATAGTCTCATACAAATCACGAAGGATTTGTGAGACTACGCATGGTGGCTGATGCCTGTAATCCCAGCACTATCTTCTTGAACCAGAATCTCTCTTTCTTTACCTTAAAATATTTCCTAACACTGGGGTTATAATGGTTTAGACAAAACATTGATATTCATAAAGAGAAAAAGATGGCACAAAATAGATGTTCATAAAGGGAAAATGTTAACATTAAAATTCCACAACACATTTTAACCCTTGTAAATTTATATATCTACTAAAGCACCAGACTGGGTTAGAACAAATAAACGTCAATCACGTAGACCTGAGCAGAAACACGGAGGGTAATGGAAAAGAACATGGAGGTCAACATGTTGCTTGGCAACTACAGAAAGAGGAGACAAAACAGTAGCTTCACTCAGACGCCATCGCCGTCATCTCATCCTAGATTCGATTGTTGTGCATGGCTGAGTGTTTGGTGGTGGTGGGGGGTTGGCTACTATGTCCCCTCCTGTTTTGTCCACATCACGTCATTCTTATGTTTAATATTTTCAATTGAAATGTTCCCTCTAATTCCTCTCTTTCAGTTGTTCTAAAACTTTGTTTTGGGAATTCTGCCTCTTTCATTTCCTCCTTGTCACCTCCCTAATTGACCTCCCTTCGGCCACCGTCACGCCACCACCCTCCAACACACACAAACACCTCTCAGTCCCAATTGTCTGTGTGCATCTGAGTTTGGATGTTTGGGAGGAAATCTCTGCTTTTTCTTTATTTCAAGATAGACTTACAAAAATTAATTCTAGCTACTTCTCATGTGTCTCTATGAAAAATGTGTCTGCCTGTGCCTCTTTTCAAATGGAAACTGTTTCTTTGAAAATGCTTGAAAAAATTACATTCTAAGAAATGAGATTAAAATTATTTGCACTGCCAAATTGTTAGCAGACTTTAGTTACATTATATCCTGTGTTGTTATAGTTTCACAAATGTATTATGTTGCATGATGTAACATCACAGAACTTTTCCTGTTCCTTCCGAATGATTTACTTCAGCTGAAAATTTATGATGTATACTAAGTGGGTAATGTAATTTCAGAACTCAGGAATTAGAACAGTACATGGTAGAATACTGGAATTTTAACACATGAGGTTAAATTGAGCAGAATTCTCACAGTGCCATAGCATAGCGTTTGTAGCCAGACACAAATGGGTTCAAATCTTGGATGTATATGTCAACTGTTGGGCATTTGACATGCTATTTTACCTCTTATGTCCTAGTTTACTCCTCTGTAAAACAGGAAACAATACCTGCCTTGCAGAGTTGTTTGAGGGTCAAATGTGGAAAGATACTGTAAAAATGTGCCACAATTTAAGTGCTCAAAAATGTTGACTTTACACACACATACATACAATTCTATCATAAAGTTTTCTAGTGATAATAATTTCTAAAAGGCTTATACTATTCATATTCTAAATTAGTATTTAGATCATAAAATGTGTATAAATTGCCAATTGTAAAATAGTAACTTTAAAACTCCCATGCTTTAAAAAATTTTAAATGATATCCTTTCAACTTTAAGTTATACCATAAATCACTTACATGAAGTAAGGCGGGGATATAGTTAGGACAGCACACAGGGAAATGGACAGTAAATAGAAATACTGTATCTAAGATAAGCCACTTGCAATTTACTAACCACACACACACATACACACACACACAGATTTGACAAACTGGAAATGCATATATTCCAAATATATACATTTTAAATTTTATTTCAGAATATTACAGGAGTATAAATGTTTTGGTTACATGGATTGTTTTTGAACTGGTTGAGTCAAAGTTGTAAGTGCACCCATCACCCAGATAGTGTGCATTGTATTCATTAGGTATGATTTCACCCATCCCTTCCTCCCCTCTCCCACCTGCATGATTTCTGTGGAGATTTACTTTGTGCACGAGTGCTGATTAGTTAGTTTGAATTTAATAATGAGTACATGCTGTGTTTGTTTTTCCATTCTTGCGATACTTCACTTAGAATGATGGTCTCCTGTTTCATCCAGATTGTTGCAGAAGGTATTATCTCAGTTGTTTAAAACATGGTGCCAATAAAATGAAGATTTACAATTTCGATAAGAAGAAGAATCTCTCCAGTGTCTTCTAGCGGTTGGGAAGGGAACTCAAGGGGAAGGCTGATGGAATAATCCACCCCAGTACACAGCTGAATAAACACAGTGAATGCCTGTTCAGTCAGCAGTGAGTCAGTGGCATGATAGTCCCTCATACAGGGTAGAACATATAATTTCTAAATGTTTAAAACCTGGAATTAGTGCCTGTGACCTCAGCAATAGCAGGAGATGAAATGTGAGAATAACAATTGTTCTAATTTTCTATGTAAAGATAATATTTTTTAAAACCCTACAAATTGAAAATTACTTTTCTGGGTATCATCATTAGCTTCTCTTAGGATTTCCATTGCAGGGCGACTCACTAAAATATGGGTGAGTGAGACCAATAATTGAGGTAAAATATTGTGGTAGTATATTGGGTATGTAGTTTCTTGCCTTATGACTCATATCATAATTTGTATTTAAAACTCTTCTTCTCTTTCTCCTTCTCCTTCTCCTTCCAATCTTACTCTGTTCTCCAGGCTAGAGTGCTGTAGCATCAGCTTAGCTCACAGCAACCTCAAACTCCTGAGCTCAAGTGATCCTCCTGCCTTGGCCTCCCAGAGTGTTAGGATTATAGGCGTGAGCCACAGTGCCCAGTCTAAAATAGTTTCTAAAGACCTTCTCCTACATTTTATGTTAGGAATTTGCCCTTATGGCTATACTCACTTGAGGTAAGTGAGAGTAGGGTGGGGAGAAAGAAAAGAAGGAAATGAATGCAGTGAGGAACCGCAGAGCTGGTAAGTGGACGAAGACATTTCCCTTTACTCATTCACTTATCAAAGATTTGTTGAGCACCTATTATATGCTAGGTTCTGACCGAGGTAAATAGTGAACAAAGTAGATATGATTCTGCTCTCATTGAATTTTTTTTTTCTTTTAGAGATAAGGTCACATTTGTCACCCAGGCTAGAGTGCATGTTGTCATCATAGCTCATTACAGCCTTGAAATCTTGGGCTCAAGTCATCCTTTTGCTTCAGCCTTCTAGTAGCTGGGACTACAGGCACATGACACAATGCCTGGCTATTTTTTTTTTTCCCATTTTTTGTGGAGACGGGCGTTCTGCTATGTTGCCTAAACTGGTCTTAAATTCCTGGCCTCAAGCAATCTTCCCATCTAGGCCTCCCAAAGTGCTGGGATTTATAGGCACTACATCCAGCCTGAATTTTTATTCTATTGGGGTAGATGGTCAAGAAACAAGTACAGCATATATCATTTCAAGCTGTCCCAAGTTCAAGAAAATGAGTAGGGTACTGTAATGACAAGAGAGATCAACTTTGGACAGGGAGGTTGGAAAAGGAATTCCTAGGAAGCAGTGTTTTAGCTGAGAACTGAAAGAAAAGGGGTTAGCCATTTGAAGAAGGTAGAAGATCACTCCAAGAAGACAGCACATCTCCTGTGAAGGCGCCAGCTAGAGGAGAAAGAGCTTGCCTCACAGCGTCAGCACCTACAATTCTGGTGCAGGTGGAGTGTGATAAACAAGGCGAAGTGCTGAGATTGGTAAAATAGACGAGGCTCCGATTGTGCAGTAAAAAAATATGAACTTTGCATTAGGTGTGATGGCAGCTGCTGAGTTAAGCAGGAAATCAGGCGGTCTGGTTTACATCTTACACGGCCACTTGGATGGTGTGTGGAGAGAAGGTGGAGGTGGACAACAGTGGGAAGCAGAGAGGTCAGGAGAGAGACGACGGCAGTCTGAGTAGGGT
This sequence comes from Mirza zaza, assembly GCA_008750895.1. Taxonomy (NCBI): domain Eukaryota; kingdom Metazoa; phylum Chordata; class Mammalia; order Primates; family Cheirogaleidae; genus Mirza; species Mirza zaza. The sequence continues at coordinate 15,383 of VSMD01108100.1, read as the reverse complement.
GGTGGCTGTGGAGGTGGAGGAGTCAACAGCTCCCGAGGGGTTGAATGTGGGAGGAGGGAGAGGGGCAATGAAGGATGACTGCCAGGTTCCTGGTATGACAGGACAAGGCCCGCGGAGGCACTATGTGCTAGGATGGGGGAGGAGCAGGTTTGGGGAGGGGACCAAGAGCTCCGTTTTGGAAAAGGTGAAGGACCAAAGCCACGCCTGACTTTATGTACCCCTAGACTTTGTATAGGTGTGCTACTGTCATTCGAAGGTACCAGGGCTGGCTAGGCAAGTGCTGCGTCTTGTTGTCCCCTGGAAGTACATCGCCGCTCAAACCTTGTATTCCCTGAGCCTCTTCCCCTCCAGTTCCTTGGCTTCCCCTTCCAACTATATCTCTTCTCTGGCCTTTCTGAAACCTCCACTTTTGAAGCCCTTGGTTTTTTGCTTAGTTCATCAGTCTCCTATTGGCTTCAATCTGTGGTCAGTGCCATGAACCCTTTCTCAGCGGTTCTCCCAATTTCCTATGTTCTTTTTTCTTCTAACGGTACATTCATTCATTCACCAATTTTTTATAGAGTACACTACCTTATTGGGGAATAGAAGAGTAGTTTCATTGATGAAACCAGCAAGCTACCTCTGACAAAAATGATATATACCTCCAGGACACTGTTCCCTTCATGTACGATAGTTCCAGTTAGATCAATAAGGATAACACTGTCATTTGCATGCTTGGAAGGAAGTGGAGAGATTGACTACATTAAGCTCTTTATCAGGAAGCAAAGACTTTTGGATGCAGTTCTAATTGAGCTGAGGAAGCCATGAGAGTTTACCAACTGTGGAATCCAGAAGCTTAACTTAACGGATCAAATCCTGTGTTTGGACTGAGTCTGCCATAGCTATCCAGCTGTATCTTTTCTCTTAACTGTCCTGAGTTTGCCTCTCCAACTCCCAATTTTTTCTTTTTGTTCTTCAGATATTTTCTCTTTGTCTCTTTGGTCTACAGGTGCAAGGCCAGCCACCATGCCCAGCTAATTTTTCTAAATTTGGGGGTACAGATGGTATCTTGCTCTGTTGCACAGGCTGGTCTTGAACTCCTGGCCTCAAGTGATGCTCCCGCCCAGGCCTCTCTCGCCCGGGTCGCTCAGGTGGCCTCTCTCAGCTCCTAGGCTTGGCTTCCCCGGCATAGGACACGCCGGCAGGCCTCACCCACCGCGGGATCCCCGGTCTCCCGCGGTCGCCTCCCCCGGGCAGGCACAGGGCCTCGCCTCACTGTGGTCGCAGCTCGACTTCATGCGGCGACAAGGCTGCTGGCGAGACCGTGGTCGGAGGCCTGCAGTCCCTTTGCAGGAGCCGCGCGGGGCCGGCGCTCACCTGGCCGGCCGGGCCCTGCGCAACCTGCGGCCGGAAGCGCCGCGGGCCGGGGGACGGTTTGCCCCGCCGGTGCCGCTGGCCGGTCGGCGCCGCGACAGCGAAGCACAGGCGAAGAAGAGAGAGACGGCCTCTGAACGAAGTCGAAGGAAGACTGGGGGCTTCGAGCGGGGACGGTGCGGCGCGGCGATACCGCCCACGCGGCGAGGGGACAGGGGCGGCGGCGACCGCGCCTGCTCCACCAGGACGCGGACGAGCCGCCTCTCGGGCCGCGCAGCGCCGCACCTGCCGCAACCGACACGCTCTCGTCCCTCGCGGGACGTCGACGTGGGGGACGGTGGCGGCGTGTCGCCGTCGCCGGCCGGGGCTCAGGTTCCGCCTGCGACTAGGACGGGGGTGTGTGGGGCGTAGCTGTGAAATAGTCGAACTGGAACCGAAGGCGGTCACGGCGGTGGAGACGACAGAACGGTGACCGAGCAGTGTCACACGTTCCCGCGACAGCGCGTGGGGCCGTCTCAGCCCCGCACAGGGACCCGGGCTCTGACAGCAGACTGTCCCCACCTGGGTCGGAGACTGATTCCGTGATCAGTACCTGGGCAGCCCTTCCCGTCTCCGCGTCTCCCGAGGAAGGGTCCGAGTGGGGCCCCCCAGCCTGACCCTTGAGCTGTCCCTGAAGTATCCCCGCAGGGTGGGAACACTGCAGGCGGGCGTGTCAGTGCACACCTGCTAGGCCGCCGCCAACCTGGGGATGCGCGTCCCGCTCTTGTCGCCGCGAATGCCCCCCCCACCTCCTACCTGTGCTCGGCGCCCACGTGGGTCAGGCAATTGACGGCGAATTCCTTAAAGTTTTCTTTGATTATTACTTTGGAAAATGTATATTTTGGTGAGCTAGGGGGTTATTTCTTTGAAAGTCGGCTGAAGGACAAGTTAGCACAGCAAACACTGCTAGACGCACTGACCCCCTAGAATGTGATTTTGTTTTTATTTCTGTGTGGGCTTTTGTTTGTTTGTTTTGGTAAACCTTCAATTTGGATGTTTGGAGGAAGGAACATCTTTGTTTTCTTCTGGAGGGAAGTTCTTAATGGTGTTTCTTTCTCCCATATTGACTTAGATATTAAAATTTTTTGCTTATACGAAAATGAATAATAATGCTTTATTTAAAACTACAAAAGACAGAAAAAAGATGTCCCAATCAATTAGAAGAGAGAAGGCAGGCAAGGAGATTTGATAGATTATTCTATACAGGTTATTAAGAGATTCAGCACCTTGTTGGAAAAGAATAGAAAAAGGCAATACTTTTATAATGCATTTTAGTATGGAATATAATAAATATAAAATGTATTACAATATACTACGATGGTAAAACAGTGTGGCAACTTAAAAGCTATAATGGTTAAAACAGTGAGGCAATAAAAAGAAATAGACGGAGTAATGGAACAGAATAAGGCCAGTATATATAAAACTTTAGTATATAATAAAGGTATTTCAAATCAGTGTCACATGGTATCATTTGGACAAATAGAAAGTCATTAAACAAACTTGGGTTTATACTTTATTTTTATACCAAAATATGTTCCGGCTACATAGGAAAATGTAAATGCTGAAAATAGCAATACAAGGTATTAGAAGAAAACATGGGTCAATAGATTTATAAATTTTGGCATAAAATCTTTTCAGTGTAGGAGAAAAGCCTTTCTCCTTTTAGGTAGAAAAATAAGATCAGAAATATGAGTTTCTCTATTTGGAATGAAAATCAGCTTTTAATAAAAAAAAGTGCTTGCTTTTATGCTTTAAGAAAAAGTCTCAAGACAGATGGTGTTTTTCTTTTTTTCTGAACTATGAGCAATCTCCTAACACCCAGAGAGAAAAGGCTAAGAATTCTACCAGAGCTTATAACTTAGACTTATAAACTTAACTAGGGCTTATAAACTTAAACTCTACTAGGGCTTATTCTACTACAGCTTATTAAGTCTCATCCTTGCCATATTTTTAAAAAATCTGCCTTACTGAGAAGGGGACACTAGAGTTAATGTTCAATTTTAAGAGATCCAAAATTTAAAAATTGCAAAATAGACTTTAATAGTTATTCCATATGTTTTAAGATGTGAATTTGAACACTGAACCTTTGTATATAGGTAAAAGTTTGTTCTAATTAGATTTAATTTTTACTTAATTTTATTTTTTTCTTTAAAAATTCAAAATTAAATCCAACAGAGCTGGTATTTTTATTAGCCAGGCATCAAGAGTCTATTATATTAATAAAGCATGAGAAGTTTTGAGTCAAATAAGAAAAGCATTCATGGTTCTTGACACAGAACAACACTGTACATGAAGACAAAAACTTCTTTGCTGATTGGATGGACACAGAAGCTTGCATCGATTTCAACAAGTGAAAGATACAAAAGCATTTTCTTGTTCACCAGGTCAGGGGATTGCGGGAACCCTAAGTCAAATGCCATTTATTTCCTCTTATCTTGTAAGGAGTTATTATCTGAGCTATTTTTGTCCATGGAACTTTTCCAATCACCTCTGTTCTGTATCACACAGTCAGTGCACACATGCGAACTTAATGTCACAGCACAATGACTGCTAGTGTGCTGAACTTCAGGGCCCTGGTTTGGGAACCAAAATTTCACTCGGTTCTCGACTTGAAAATTTGTGTTCTAAACATGTCCCTAAATGGTCTTGTCGTGACTCACTCCCATTGGTAAAAATAGAAACCTCACTGGGACAATGGCAGATAGATTAAACAGCTTCTGTAAAATAAGTAAATACATAAATTAGAACTCAGATAAATCTGTAAACTTAGGTCTTCAAAAATCATTAAAAAAATCAAAGATTTTCTTTTCTCTTTTTACCCAACTCTTCCTATTAATCCATGAATTAATTGAAGAAGTTCTTTACCAAGTTACTACATTGATCTGCCAGTTTTTCTTGCTGTAGTTAAATATGAAGAAAGACATATTTTTTTCTAGCTGCAAATCCTTTTTACTCTTCTGCTAACGACAGTCAAATGAATTTGAAACAAGCCAGATAGAAGGTGGAATATTTGTATTTTTAATCTCTCTTTTCAAAACAGCTTCCCACAGTTTAGTTAAAACTTTTTATTTTTTACCTCTTTGGCAGGTTGAAATCAAAACCTGAGTGGCCCTAAGACATTGCCCTGCTCCTAGTTTGGGTTGTGCCGTATGAAGAGCTATTTTTACCCCTGGCTTGGATCCATCTGGTTTCCCTGCAAAGGTTCACGTTGGTATTTTTTAGCGCAGCTGGTCACATGTGCTTTTTTCCCCAAGTAAAGCCCGGTGACCTGGGGAGGAATGTGTCCAGACTCCCTGGGCATTGCAGTCCTCCTGCATCCTTCTGCTGGCAGCTGACACTGCTGATCCTCACGTCTGTGTCATGTGCCCAGTGACCACTACACGTCAGTTCTCTTGCATCTAAGCATTGAAGATTTTTCTTGTCTGTGGGATTTAATAGAATGTCAGTGCAGTGGTAAACCTGGAAGCTGGGCTTCGCAAACCCTCTGCTGAACTGACTGGCATTTATCTTGACAGTGCAGCCCGCCCCTCCTGCCACTTTTCTGCTTTGCTTTTGGGAGCATGTGCCAGTTGACTGTTAAGGAACCGAGAGTGCCTTTGCCACAGTAAAACTATGCCACAGACAGGCAATTTAAAAAGATGTATTTTTAAGGCTGACTTAGGGGAAAGAATAAATCATCTTACTTGCTATTACATGAGCCTCAGCCAGCACCTGGGCTCATGATGGCTGTCACCCAGCACTGCCAGGAAAGCCCTTCTAATGATCCAAACTCCTTTGTTTGTCTTTTTCTTTTGAAAATTGGGCCTGAGGCATTGACTGTCACGATTTGGAGCAGTGTAAGTTTCTCTACCTTATCAACACCTTTCTGCAGTTAGTGTTTATAGCGTGCCTGCAGGATGTGCATTGTAGCAGCACCTCTGGCTTCTCACGTTTACAAATGGTAGCAAGGGGGACAGCAGCTGCATTCATTCGGGGCAACCCCTCTCTACAAGACGAACAGTGGGCCTTTTATTCTGCCACACTGATTTACGTCCTAAGGGTCTTTTGGTGACAGTGCCTACTGGAAGTGCAGAAAAACCCCAATAATGGATATGGGATTATATAAATTAAAAAAAGAGATTTTCACAGATTCAGGAACATTTCTCTGCATTATCGCATCTACCGAAAGTCTTGGTGTTTAGCTCCAGAATGAGTAACCACATACAGAAACCAATGGGTTTGTCTGTGCTTGGAGATTCAGAGAAATGGCTTATGCTGTGCCCTATACAGTTAACTTGGTTACTGTGGACCAGAGTTTTCTCTTTAAGGATGTTCTCAATATTAGTACAAACCTTTCCTGATCCCCCAGATATTCTCTACTAAGAATATCTCCACTACTTGTTACAATACTACTTTCAACTACTAGCTAATTTTTTTTTTTTTTTTTTTTTTTTGAGACAGAGTCTCACTCTGTTGCCTGGGCTAGAGTGCCATGGCGTCAGCCTAGCTTACAGCAACCTCAAACTCCTGGGCTCAAGTGATCCTCCTGCCTCAGCCTCTCGAGTAGCTGGGACTACAGGCATGCGCCACCATGCCCGGCTAATTTTTTCTATATATTTTTAGTTGGCCAATTAGTTTCTTTCTATTTTCAGTAGAGACACAGTCTTGCTCTTGCTCAGGCTGGTTTCGAACTCCTGACCTTGAGCGATCCACCCGCCTTGGCCTCCCAGAGTGCTAGGATTACAGACCTGAGCCACCGCCCCGGCCTAGTTAATGTTATTGACCTTGACTGTGAGGCAAGCTCTGGGCTGAGCCATATGCTGCATGGTGGTTAAGAACACAGACTATTGGTTCTGATCTCAACCATTAGGTATTAGCCTTGGGCAAGTTAATTAACCTCTCTGTGCCTCAGTTTCTTTATCTATAAAAAAGAAATAATACCGTCATAACCTCCTAGGGTTATAGTGAGGATTAGATTAACCCTGAGGTCTATAAACCACTGGATAGAATTCCAAATGCTTATGAACTTGAATGGGAAAAATTAATTACATCTAAGCTCATCAGTTTTTAAAGTCGTGTCATTGTTCAACCTGTTTCCAGATCTCATTATGTAATGGTTTAAAAATGCAGCATCTTTATTATTATATTACTTTTTATTGTTTTGGCAACTATCTCAGTCTGTTTTGTTATCCCATTTGTTCTATTTGATGCATTTCAAAACCTTATTCTGAGAAGGGGTCAAGAGGTTCACTGGGTTGCCAAAGGGAATAATAGGAAAGAAAAAGTAAAGAACCCTTGAGCTAAAGTATGCGCCAAGTACTGACAATCACTCCTGGCCCAGAATAACCATGACTTATGTGTTTGCTATTATCTTAGTCCACTTGGGCTTCTATAAGAAAATGCAGTAGACTGGGTGGCTGATCAATAACAGAAATTTGTTCTCACAGTTCTGGAGGCTGACAAGTCCAAAATCAAGGTGCTGGCAGATTTGGTGTCTGAGAAGGGCCTGCTTCCTGGTTCACAGACAGTGCCTTGTCCCTGCATCCTCACACAGCAAAAGGGGCAAAGCAGCTTTTTCTGAGGCCTCTTGTACAAGAGCACTGATCTCCTTTCTGAAGGTTCTGCCCTCATAGCCTAATCACATCTGCAAAGGCCCCATCTCCTAACTCCATCACCTTGGGGTTAGGATATCAACATAGGAAGTTTGGGGTTACATTAACAGCTATTATTATCACTGTCTCATTTAGTCCTCATAATAACCTAAGAGTAAATACAGCTATTATCATCCCACTAGAATGTATAGCTGTGAGGGCAGGGATTTTGTTCTGTTTTGTTCATTGTGCATCACCAGAACCTAAAATGTGCCTGGTATGTAGTAGATATTCAATAGTGTCCGTTTAATGAGTGTTTGAGTACCAGTTTTGCAAGGAGGACATGAGGGCTTGCAGATGTGGCATATTGTACCCTCAGTCATCCAGCATCCAAGTCATCAAGCCCCAGGCAGTGTGGCTCTAGGACTGGAGACTGAAGTCCCCCAGTCATTTTATAATTCTTGAAGCAGAAATCCTTCCCAAGCTCAGGATTTGTATTTGGGGAAAACAAACTCTGGTTTTAACTGGGGTTTCCTAATGGAGAAATGGAGACAGAGGGAGACTTCCAGGTGATATGTGAACTGAGCACCTCCATCTCACCAGGTCTTATCAATGCTTTGATACAAATAAACTCATAGTAATCATGAGTGTTTATAGCTTTCCCCTCTCACAGCTGCTAATGGGAATTTTAGTTCTGATTGGTTCTTAAGCTCTTCCTGAGCTTAATTCCTAAGCTTTTACAGAGCAGGCTTTGGGCTGAGAAACTGGAGAATTGACAGAGTATGAATGAACCCCAGAAAGGACTGAGTTTTATCTATGGGGAAGGCCAAAGAGAAGAAATCGAAGGAAAGAGACAATGTTGGCCAGGCGAGGTGGCTCACGCCTGTAATCCTAGCACTCTGGGAGGCCGAGGCGGGAGGATCACTTGAGCTCAGGAGTTCAAAACCAGCCTGAACAAGAGTGAGACCATGTCTCTACTAAAAATAGAAAGAAATTAATTGTGCAACTAAAAATATATAGAAAAAATTAGCCAGGCATAGTGGCACATGCCTGTAGTCCCAGATACTCAGGAGGCTGAGGCAGGAGGATTGCTTGAGCCTAGGAGTTTGAGGTTGCCGTGAGCTAGGCTGACGTCACGGCACTCTAGCCTGGGCAAGAGAGTAAGACTCTGTCTCAAAGAGGAAAAAAAGAGAGACAGCGTCAAGGAGAGACAAGATCCACAAGGGCAGCGTGTCGGTGAGTGCTGAAAGTGGCAGAGAGAAAAAGGTTGGGGACCGGCCACCATGTCTCTGGACAGTCGGTATTTCAGATGCAGAGAGAGAGGTTTTCAAAGTTTTGCTGGGCAAACCTTCTTCTGAAGCTATTCATGCATCTTTTTTTTTTTTTTTTAGAGGAAGCAGGAAATATTTTAATAACTTGTAAGTTGTCTGAACTAAGTTTATTTTAGTACTACTTCCTCAGGCCAGGGACCACAAGACATCCCAGCTTTTGTAGGGATAATGACGTCCCATCTGCTTCAGCAACACAAAATCTCCATCTGTCCTTTCTCTCCTGCTCTACTTCTCCTTGCCATTGTCAACTGCCTGCTAAGTTGCTCTCAGGTCCTGGAGTACAGGGCTCTTTAAATAAAATGGAAGAGCAGTTCTCTCCCTAGCTCTGTAATTCATTTTGTCACTTGGCCTGGAAGTGGCACAAAATGAACCCAGTGTCTCTCCAAGTTTTTCAGAAAAGAAGTTTTTATCTTCTTTATCTTACAGCTAAACAAACACATCTACAAAAACAAATCATGGCTTACAGGTATAGTACAGTCTAAATAAATTCTTTTAAAAATTTCTAGAGGAAAAAAAAACCACCCTAAACTGGAGGGTTTAGGATAAGAGTTAGGATAAGGTTTTCGACTTTGGCAGGAGGCAGACAGGCTCGATTCCCAGCTCTGCCAATTATTAATCATCTAAATTTGGGCAATCCACATGTTCACTCTAGCCTCAGTTTTATCAAGAATAATAAACACGTGAGGTCTACGTGAGATAATCAAAGTAAGATACTTAATGTTTGCTATGGCTGTTATTTAACATGTAGCAATTTCAATGTTTGGAGCAATAATGTGAAAAGATCTTTTCTCATTTGACATCTGTTTTCATATCTAAAATTAACCTTTTTCTTGCTTTCCAGAATAGTCTACCCCAAAGATATATCCCGGTTTCTATCTTTTGCAGAATGGAAAGCTGCTTATATATTGTGAAATGTCAGCTTTTTTTTTTCTGGTTTCTAACAGCCCCATTAAGGTTTCAAAGCTTCCAGATCCAAATGTTGGCCTGGGCTACACATCCGGGGTGACGAGCCACCTGTCTTCCCAGTGCGGGGGAAGCTTCTCGAAGCACCATGTGTCCAAGTGGGTGCTGAGCCCTAGGGTGCCTTCCGCCATGCATATCTCTGGGGAACCCTCTGTCTGCTCTGAATTGTGTCATGGTTCTGGGTGAGCCTTGCCAGGGCCGTTCCCAGGGCCTCCCTGTGTCACAAACCACCGCAAAACAAAACCCAAACCCAAAAACACACCAGTTTTTAAAAATTGGAAGTGGATAAATATATGATTTGAGGTAGAAATTAAGTGATTATTCTAAATTAGTGAAAACAGACAACTGAACAGAGATGATTGTGAAACAAAGATTTAGTATTGATAAGTAACTGGTGACTTCAGTAGCTGCATTTTTTTCTTAGGAAGGCTTATTATAGGGCCTTCTTTCTCACTATTACTGTAAAAAACAAAATAATAATTTCAAATATTTTACTTTGAAATAGTCTCTCTCTTTTGTGTTCCCCTACCAGATGAATTGTCCTAAAATACCATTTTCCTCACAAGCCGAAACATCTTTAGCAACTCGTATTGGTTTTAGGATCAGGTCCAAATTTCCCAGCCTGGCAATCTAGGTCATTCCGTGACTGTCCAACCCTTCCCTACAGAAATCTTTTGTTCCAGCTGGTATCCTCATTTTCCTCCAAACATACACAGCTCTTCGCTGCCTCTGAGACTTTACTCATGATGTACTTCACAAGGAATGCCCTCCTCCAGGGTAGCTTCTCAGCCTACATAGTATTTCTCTCCCTTGATTTATTTTTCCCCTCTCAATTTATGTTGATTTTTCACACTTTTCTTCCTCAGTGATACCAGCTAACTCCTTTACAGATAGATGTTCTATGTGTGACTGAGAGTATAAATTAAGGCCTCCCACGCACCCTAAGCAGAAGAGTTTCCCTTTCTGAGGCAACATCTAGACAGATACAATGTGTATTTTTATAAAAGGCATTGTCAACATTTAAATGCCTCCTCTGAATTTAGTTCTAAATTTACCTCCCTGTAGCCAAATGTAACTCCTAATACAGTTCATTTAAGGTATACAATCTCAATCTACGTAGATAAACAAGTAAATATTTTAGATTTCTAAAGCTCCATCATATGACATTTAGGAATTAGTTCTTTAATAAACAGAAGTCATAATACTCTTGTTGCAATAGAATTTGTGAAGAGAAAACACAGTTTGTCTACGGAGGATGTATGATATTTGGATTTGGCTTCATTTAAGCACGGTAAGTAAAAACATTTCCATTGCACATAGAAATGCAGGGCCCTATACATAGCAGTACTTTCCTAGGAACTCTCCTGTTGCCTTTCAGCAGAGAATCCTGCTTGGTCTAGTGAGTCGCCTGCTGTTGTTATGTAGGGAAGGAAGTGGAAGCGAACACGATGGAAGCTTCCTTATCTGTCAGGCGCTGTGCTTTGATGTGTTGTCTCATTTAATGGTTGTACTATCCCTGTGCGATGAATGTTATTATCCCCTCTGTTATGGTTCAGGAGATTGTGATTATAGAAGAAACCAAGAGTTAAATTCTTTATTCCTTCCAAGGTAAACAAAACGATTACCCAAGGTAGCTGGAATGTCCACTCTTATCGGATTATATGTGATAAGGTATGAAAATCAGCTTGAGGCTGCCAAGACTCTAAATAGATGACACATGCTCCTAATAGACCATGGCACCAGAGCAGCGACATATGGCTGTGCAGCCTGTGTACTGCACAGGGCACCCTGGGCACGCTATGGGCATTCGTATTTTTATTATGACAAATTTCTGGCAGACATCAGCAAAATGTCTTGTTCTAACCAAAGCAGCATATTATAACGATTTTCAAACAAGTAGAAGTGAAGCATCTTAAGGAAGGGTGCCTATTTCTAATTTGTGCCCAGGCACTAACTGCACGGCCGGGGTGGTGGCCACCCGGAAATCGTCAGCCACCCTACGCCTCTCCAGGCTGGTCTGCATCGGCCTCACCTCCTTGCCACTGCGTCAACGTGGCGAAACATCCATGCTTTCTTTCTTTTTTTTTTTTTTTTTTGAGACAGAGTCTCACTTTATTGCCCAGGCTAGAGTGAGTGCCGTGGCGTCAGCCTAGCTCACAGCAACCTCAAACTCCTGGGCTCAAGCAATCCTGCTGCCTCAGCCTCCCGAGTAGCTGGGACTACAGGCATGCGCCACCATGCCCGGCTAATTTTTTCTATATATATTAGTTGGCCAATTAATATCTTTCTATTTATAGTAGAGATGGGGTCTCACTCTTGCTCAGGCTGGTCTCGAACTCCTGAGCTCAAACGATCCGCCCACCTCGGCCTCCCAGAGAGCTAGGATTACAGGCTTGAGCCACCGTGCCCGGCCCATACATGCTTTCTATCACAGGGACTACTTTACGCTTTCCCTTTAACAGAATTTTATCAAAATGAAAGGGATCGTGGCTAGAAGTCAGGAGAGTTGGCATGAGTACTTGGGGGCTAAACCAATCTTTATAGAAAATAATGTGTATAAATCTCGATGTCATATAATTTTGTACAATTTCCCAGTTAGCACAGAAGCTTTTCTAGTATGTATAATAGCAAGTACAAATGACCGGGATGCTCCTTTGTTTTGGAATATCTGTCCTCAACATTTACGATATTGACCTCATCAGCTAAGCCTGTTCTCTTACAATCTTTTCTGGCATTTCAGAGCTGAAAGGGAACTTTCTGGTTCCTCCTTTATGACAGTGGTCACCTAGAGAGGCATGCGAACAGTGGCCATGACTGTCTCACAGAACCCTGGCCGTGAGTAATAGATCCCAACTTTGATTCCTCCCCAGCCTGAGGAATTTGAAATCTAGAACTGAGAGACACAAAGCCTGAGAGAGACAGGGCTGAGCCACATTAAAGTCAGTGTGACAAAGAGGCTGCCAAAAACGTGACTTTTTCTACTCAAGTCTTGGTCGTCCAAATTTTCCACCCATTCCTTGAGATTCTTCAGTATCCTTCATATATAGGTTTATATGTAAGCACATACATATATATATAATATAATCTTTTTGAAATAAATTTTATTGTTTAGAACTGCTTTAGATTTGCAGAAAAATAGAGAAGACAGCACAGAGAATTTCCATATACCCATTCCTAGTTTCTCTTATTCTAAACATCTTACATTAGTGTGGTTCATTTGTTATGATTAATTTAGATTTCCTCAGCTTTTACATTATACCCCTTTTCTGTTCCCCGAAGCCATTCAAGATACCACATTACATTTACTTAATGTCTCCTTAAGCTACGACAATCTCTCGGCTATGACAGTCTCAATCTTTCCTTGTTTTTGATGACCTTGGCAATTTGGAAGAGGACTGATCAAGTACTTTGTCAAATGCCCGCTATTGGGATTTGTCTGGTATCGTTCTCATGATTAGATTAGACTGGGCTTCCGGGTTCTGGGGAGGAAGGCCACACACAGGTAACATGACTGATTATCTCTATCGATGTTGACCTTGCTCACCTGGCTGAGGTCGTGCTAGTCAGGTTTCTCCACTGTAAAGTTACTCTCTTGCTCTCCCCTTTCTGTGCTATCCTCTTGGAAGGTGGTCACTATACACAGCCCACACTTAAGGGATGGCGAGGTATGTTTCACTTCTTTGAGGGCGGAGTATTTACATGAATTATTTGGAATTCTTCTAGATAGGAGATTTGTCTTTTCTCCCTGCAACATATATATTTTTAATTTATATGAACTTGAAATAGTTCCTGTAGCTTTCAACAACAACAATAAGCCCTTAAAAACTATCTGGTTCAGGCCGGGCATGGTGGCTTACGCCCGTAATCCTAGCACTCTGGGAGGCCAAGGCGGGCGGATCGCTCGAGGTCAGGAGTTCGAAACCAGCTTGAGCAAGAGGGAGACCCCGTCTCTACTATAAATAGAAAGAAATTAATTGGCCAACTAATATATATAGAAAAAATTAGCCAGGAATGGTGGCGCATGCCTGTAGTCCCAGCTACTCGGGAGGCTGAGGCAGAAGGATCGCTTGAGCCCAGGAGTTTGAGGTTGCTGTGAGCTAGGCTGATGCCACGGCACTCACTCTAGCCTGGGCAACAAAGTGAAACTCTGTCTCAAAAAGACAAAACAAAACAAAAAACAACTATGTGGTTCAGGAGACGCAAACTCAAATGTCTACAGAAAGCAGCCAGGTGATGTCGGGGAGGGTAAGTGAAGCTGGTGGGGTGTGGTACGCCACAGACTGTAAGACACATGCCAGTTCCGGGGGACACAACTCTCTGCTCCCAGCAAATGCTGTCATGTGGCAATGTGCGTTTGCCATATCTTCCCTTTCTTAAAAATAGAAACTGGTAAGCTAGACTTTAACATAAAATTCTCCTGATTTTGGAATATTGGCAATGAACCCAAATTTCTACAAACTTTGTATTTGCCCAACATATCTCCACTTTGAGATTTCTTGGGTAGATTAATCACTGCATATATATTATTAATAAAGAAACAGCCTTTGCAAAGTAAATGAGATGTCCAAGGTCACACCACTAGCTTTAGTGTCTAAACTGAGATTGTCATCGAGTTTATCAGGCCTCTAACCTTAATGTTCATGCTTCTCCTTTGGAGATTCAACAGTTTGGTAACTTTCCCAGAATCACCTGAACTTCGCTCTAGATTTGCAAACACACATGGAAGCTGGAACTCCTGCAACAGGTGCAGTACTCTATTCATGAACCACGTGCCTTATTTACCTTTGTTTCCTGCCCACTTCCGCAGTCCATTGCTTGTGTAATCATTACGTCATGCTGAGGATGAACAGGGCCCCGGGAAATGCCCTATTGGCAACAGTGATTGCAAATGCACAAATCAGAATTCTGTGAACTCCAGAGCCTATGAATTTTGCCTAAAACATGTTTGTATTCATTCCCCCTAATCCAGTGCCCACCACAATATCTGGCCTATAGTAGGTTCTCAATAAATCTTTGTCGAATGAATAACAGTCATTAATGACAAGTAAGATGAAGTATCAACACATAACAATATTGACAGAACCTAGGACAAATCAATAGTGTGGAAGTGAAAATATTTGGCTTTTGTTAACGGAACCAGCCATTCTAAACAGCACAGAAGTGCCTTATTTTACAAAGTTATTCAGTTTATAGAGCATGATCATAACCTTAAATTACAAATATCATAAATTATTCTTCTCTGTGGGGCTATTAATCTTTTTAGTCAACCTTCAGCTATGTCATGTATATCTTGCTTTCTTGAATTTGTTACTATTTAGTATGTCTCTTTATATATATATACACATATATATATATATTTTTTTTTTTTTTTCTTTTTTTGAGACAGAGTCTCACTCTGTTGCCCAGGTTACAGTGCAGTGTCGCCAGGCTAGCTCACAGCAACCTCAAACTCCTGGGCTCAAGCGATCCTCCTGCCTCAGCCTCTCAAGGAGCTAGGACTACAGGTGTCTGCCACCATGCCTGGCTAATTTTTTCTATTTTAGTTGTCCTGCTAATTTCTTTCTATTTTTAGTAGAGGTGGGGGCTGATCTTGAACTCCTCAAGTGATCCTCCCACGTCAGTCTCCTAGAGTGCTAGGATTACGGTCGTGAGCCAACGCACCCAGCCCTCTTTAAGTATTTTTGATTACACGGTTTCATTTTTTTAAATCTTAGAATTTAAACTCCTATTTATCAGTCTTATCTATTAAATTTGTTTCCTGCTCATCTACCAGAGACAGAATTTTTTGATGAAGGCGATAGTCACAAGAAAGCTAGGGGTGAAGAAAACAGGAGCAATGGAGCAAAAGGGTCCCGTCTTCTAAAGTAACATCAGAGCTGGGAGGGCAGCCTGAGTCCCTGAAGTGTCCTCTTTATGCGTGCATCTTCAGACTGCCCTCCTGCCGCGGATTGCGGCTTTCTGTGTTGCTACAGCTCCTCCTCACGAGTTTCCTAATTCTCCACGTGGAACAGGAGCTACTCAGTGTTCAAGTGGGGAGAGGAGGAAGCTTCTGCTTTCCAGGTCAGCGCAAAGTAATGAATGATGCTGCCGTTTCTGGATGACATAAGTAGAGCAAGAGTAACTTTGC